>ML816644.1:127197-143171 GCA_009831015.1 Picea engelmannii
TACACACTTTCTTATCTTATTCATCTATTTATGCATTGAATTAAAATGCATTTCCTTCCAAGCACTTATCTTTGATGTTTGTGAAGACTACCCAATTGATAACACATCCCTTTCAACCTTTCCTCTTTATTGCCTCTCAAGAAGAGTTAACCAATGATCTATAAACTGTCGTGGATATTCCATTGGAACGATTCATCACAACATATCTTATAATATTTTGAAATCTTAGATTATGGAATTTATTTCCCATAGATCCCATATTTATTATTACAAGCTTATTGCTTAGATTTATGAAAATATCTAAATATGAAAATGAAAGAACATGAAAATATACACACCATCCACACAATTGAACACAAGATATATTCTGGGAAACTTGATATGGTAGAAAACCTAGATAGAAGGTGGGACTTATGCTCTTCTATTAGGGACATAACCTCCCTGACTCATCACATAGGTAGACTAATATATTTTCCATGTAATAAAGGCCGACATTAGTAAATAAGGCCTAGTTAATAATGTGAACAACTCTAAGGTAAAAAGACTTAATAGAAGCTTCTGCTTCTAGAAAGGTCTTCCTCTAGAATATTCTTTAGAAAATATAATTAGTATAAATAGGAGTAGAAGGTATGAGAAAGTTTTGTCTTGGGGATTATTGTAATAGGGCTCTGCTCTGCTGGAGGTTGCCCCCTTGAAGTGGCAAGTGAACTTGGATTTCTATTAATAAAGGTATCATTTTTGGTGTTGTGACTGTCTATTTTTTGTTGTTTCCTTGGTATTTGCTGCAATATTTATGTTTCTACCTATTATATTACATCTGGTACCTTAAATGTGGTATCATAGCACTTTCCTCTACATAAATCGTGGGAATTGTTTTTTTAGGGTAAAGACATGTACTGTCAGCATATTTAAAGCACAAAGCTCTATCCTTCAATGGGCAAAACTACAACCGGGGAAGACTACATGCATGAAATACAGACGGTTTCACGGGGTCACTTGAAACAAATGTTCCACCTTATTGGAAACCTTTGTAACCCCTGTTGGTACCCCTTCGAGTAGTACTGCATCAGACAAAATTTGTACATGGCCATCACTCCCATTTATTGTCAGGTATATCAGGGGTCCCCTAGGTCTCATGAAACCAACTCTCGATCATTTGATTTCCCACCTGACTACTATAGTGACACTGAGAATAACACTCGGGAAGATACTCTCTAGTACCTGGGTAATCGGGTAGTACGACTAAGGGTACGGTCAAGCCTCCTTAGTTGGTGCCCTGATATATTGGGTCGAGTACTATTGTTCGATCTCACACATATATCAGAGAGCTATAGCATAGGAAAAACCCTTGTCTGTAGGAACCCTACAAACCCTAACCTTTGGAAACATAATATAACAAAAAAGGAACAGAAAGGATATTTTTCCGCACAACACTGCCTCTTGCATTATGGTTGCAAAATTCCTACACAATTTTCCCTGTTAAGAATCTAGTCATTTTGTCACTACAATATTCTTTAGGTTGGAGTATAACTCCACAGGAGTACAATGGTCCCCCCAACACCCTTATCTGTGGCCTATCCCATTAGATTCCTCTCTTCGCCCTGATCGTGTGGTACCCATTACTTGTAATCCTTTTTTCCCATGGACCCACCCACCCTTCCTGATACCCTTATTTTCCACCTATCCCATTGGTTTCCTCTCTTTTCCCCGTTCGCAATGATACTCCTCATCTGTAACCTTTTTTTTTATGTACAGACCCACCTGCCCATTTTTATCTAGTCACAAATGGCTTTCACCCGCAACCAAGAACTCATGTCTTGCTCATAGACGACACTCAAAACAAGAAGGACATCTCAGACATCAATGCTGACATTAGCTCCCTCAATTCCTTGGTTGCTACTCTCAAGGACCAATATGCCTCCATCAAAGACACACTTAAAAAATTGTTGAGTCAATCCATGAACCCTTCCTCATTTGAGCGACCTTCCTATCAAGAAGATGTTGAATCTTCCCATTTCCAAAACCCTCATTCCAATCACCTTCATTGTGAATTGTGTCTTCCCAGAGTCAAGGTGAACAAATTTGATGGTTCGGATCCCACAGGCGGAGTCACTAAAATGGAACATTATTTCTCCTTACATGGCATCACTCATGAATTGGCCAAACTTCATTATGTTGTTCTTCATATGGATTCAGAACGTTAGCAATGGTGGAAATGGCATAAAAATTCACACCAATGGTATGTTGCTTGGACACAGTATGTGGTTGAGCTTTATGAATGCTTTGACACTAATACACACCATTTGGGTCGTTTGAACAAGTAGAAACAATTTGGCACAGTGGAAGACTTTATAACCACCTTTGAACTCTTGGCTTTTAGAACAAAGGGTATGTTAGATGCCTTCTTCAGGGAATGCTTTATCATTGGCCTAAATGATGAAAATCCAAGCCCAGGTCCTAATGGATCGCCCCCGGACTTGGTTGGAAGCTACTAAACGCACCAAGGAGGCACAACAAGCCGTCTCTTCATAGAGAAAAAAACCCTCTTTTATTCCTCGCCCTAGACCCACCAATTCTCCTCCTCAGGCCACTCTTCTCAAGATCCAGAAATTAACTCAGGAAGAAATGGTTGAACTCCAACTCAAGGGTCTTTACTATAATTGTGATGATAAATATTTTTTGGGGCACAAGTGTAAAGAACATAAACTTTTTATGGTCATTTCTGAGGATGTTGATGTTTCCCCTGTTGAAGAGATACCCCAAGTAGATGATCTTACTCATACCTCTGATCCACCACATGTTGAACCGTTGATTTCGCTGCATGCCCTCACTGGCTTCTATGCTCCCCAAGCCCTCAAGTTAATTGGCTACATTAAGCATAGAAAGTCATCATCCTAGTTGACAGTGGAAACACCCATAATTTTATTCATCGCTCAAGAAATCAATTGTTATATTTGTGCAATCAAAAAATTTCAAATCATGATTGCCAATGGAAGTTCCATGAAATGTGATGAGCATTTTGAAAATGTGTGCCTAAAAATTGGTCAGTACCACTTGAAATCTCATATGCTTTCTATCTACATGGGCGGTTGTGACATTGTGCTAGGTGTTGAATGGTTATGCACTCTTTGTTGGTTGTGGAGCCTGATTATCTTTCTGATTTAGAGGTCCTTAATTTCAGCCGTGTTTATACCCCATGGAGTATTTACACCCCAGAAGTATGTACACTCTTCCATGCCGGGGAGTGCAGAGGGGGGGTACCCCCTCTGCGGGGTCCGGGGGGGCTATCCCCCTGGCTGGGGGGTCTGGGGGCAAGCGGGCCCCCGAAGCAAAAATTGCCTTGTAAAAGTATATTGTAATTTCATTGTAAATCTGGACCGTTCATTATAAGATCACATATCTAACGGTAGAGATTATGTTAGGGTTTTTTTGCCCTAGAAGGCAACCCTCTTTTACGAGAGAAATGTATTGCGGCTATGGATGATGGTGAATACTGTATTCTGAGAGAGGAGACTGTGAGAGAAAGAAGAGGAAGTTACAACGGGTTTTGTTGTAGGTTGTATCCCTTCATTTGTTGGATAATAATAAAGGAAGGACCTGACAATTTCTCTGGTGGACGTAGCCCACACTGGGTGAACCACGTAAATCTGTGTCTCTCTTGTATTGTGTGTCTTCTAGGTTTTGTTTCTGAATTTGTTTTATTTTATTGCTCCGCAGTCCTGTTTTTCTAACACTATTGGCCCCATCCTTATGGATTTTAAGGACCTAACCATGCAATTTCAATAGGAGGGACAACAATATAAGTTCCAATGCATCACAACAGACTCACCGGAGATCATCAGTTCCCACCAAATGGAAAAGATACTCAAAAAGGTCATTCTGGCATTATTTCCTAACTCCATTCCATTAAAACCTTTGAGACACCCTTGTTCCACCCTGACCTCCAATCTATACTCTCTAGACACCAAACTATTTTAACACTCCCCATTGAATTCCCCCTTCCCACGGTGTCCATGATCATTCCATTCCTCTAGTACCAAGCAGTCTTACTTCCAATGTTCACCTTTATCGTCATCTCTTTGCCCGGAAAATGGAATTGAGAAATTTGTTCAAGAATTTCTAGAATTGGGCGTAATTTGTCCCAATACCAACCATTATTCTTCTACGGTAGTCATGGTACTCAAGAAATAAGGCACTTGGAATATGTGTCTTGATTTTCGTGCCCTCAACAAACTCACAATCAAAGACAAATTTCTCATTCTTGTCATTGATGACCTTTTGGATGAATTGGGTGGTGCTCAATACTTTACCAAACTTCATCTCCATTATGTCTACCACCTGATACATATGAAAGAGGAAGACATTCCCAAGACTATCTCTAGAACTAATGAGAGTTACTATGAGTTATTGGTCATGCCCTTTGGCCTTTGTAATGCCCTTTCCACTTTTCATAGTCTCATGAAACTGTTAAAATATTGTAACTTCGAAGAATATTCTAATTATATTTGTGTTATTATTTAATAGATCAAATCTCCTTTTGTGGATTGATCATGTCGGGTCTTGTATAATTTCGCAAGTCAAGTTTCAAGGGGTAAAACTTAGAATTTTCTAAAACAGTGAGCTCCAGCAAAATCACCTCAACCCAGCGCATTTCCTGGTAAGCTCAGTTTCAATTTTTGAGCACTTTCATTTTATGGTCATTTTCTTAGCTCCAAGTCAAGATGTCTACAAGCACCAAGCTTGTTGACAAGTTAGAAGGTGTGGAAAATTTCCATGCCTAGAAGTACAAAATTGGACTCATTCTTGAAGAAAAGGACCTTGCAAAATTCATAAAAGAAAATGTACCGGAACCCGAAGAAGATGTAGACAAAGAGAAGTACAAGAAGGATATGATTACGGCTAAAAGGATAATTGCAGACTCTATTAAAGACATCTTGATCCCTCAAGTGTCTTCTAAGAATAGTCCAAAATATATGTTTGATGCCCTAACCAGAATGTAAGAAGGAAATAACATCAACTGGAAGATGAACTTGAGAACCCCACTGAAGAATACAAAGATGCAAAAAGGAGAAACAGTTCAAGACTATTTCTATAGGGTTTCTCAATTCAAGGAACAGAGAGAGGAAATTGGAGACAACTTAGATGAATATGAACTCGTGATGACAACTCTTAATGGTCTCACAAGACATTGGGATGCCTTCATCCAAACTATTTGTGCAAGAAAAGAGAAACTCCAATTTGATAGTTTATGGGAAGAATGTGTTCAAGAAGAAGCAAGAGTGGCCAACTGAGAATCCGCCCTATTAAGAGATGAAGATCAAGCCCTAGTTTCTCATGCTAAGGGTGGAAAGAAAAAGTCTCATTTTCAAAATGAGACCCACTTTCATAAAGAATCTCACTCTCCAAAGAGATTCCAGAAATATCATAAGGGTCAAAGAAAGGGAAAAGATTTCTCCTCTTATCAATGTTATCATTGTGATCAGATGGGACACATTGCTAAGAATTGTCCTGCCAGAAGGGAAGAATACAATAGGAGAAATAACAAAAGACATCATGCCCATGCAACTGAAGATGAGGAGCCACCAAATAAGTTAACTAAAGAAGAGATTAAAGAATATGTTTTGTTTTCCGCTCTCTTAGGATATGTGACACCTAGAGAGGATACTTGGCTCAGATATAGTGGTGCCTCTAAGCACATGATAGGTCAGAAAGACACTCTCTCTAGATTTATAGAAAAGGAATTCCCCCAAAAAGTTTCACTTGGAGATGATTATCAGTACCCTATCAAAGGAATGGGAGAAGCCACCTACAAACTTGATTCAGGAACTTCGATGAGAATGAAGGATGTACTTTATGTACCAGGTTTGAAAAAGAACTTACTTTCTATTTCATCCCTAGATAAGAAATGTTTCAGGTTTGCATTCATAGATGGTGAAGTTCTTATGTGGTCTAAAGGAAAAACTATAGAAGATGCAATTGTTATTGGAACAAAAGAAGGTGGTTTGTACAAGTTAAAAGGTCACTCAGATGTAGCCTTGACTCAGTCTACTGAAAGTCCTTGTGAACGTTGGCATAGAAGACTAGCTCACATCAACTACAAAGCCTTACCATATGTAAGCAAAGTAGTTACAGGTTTACCAGAACTAAAGGTTGGTCATGAAGGTGTATGCAAGGGATGTGCACAAGGAAAGAACATAAAGAATCATTTTCCAAAGAGCGACAGTAAAGCAGAAGGAATTTTGGGATTTGTCCATTCAGATGTATGAGGTATAATGCCATCAACCTCTCTAAGAAGGTGTGTATACTATGTATCCTTTATTGATGATTATTGTCATAAGACTTGGGTTTATTTCTTGAAGTCAAAAGATGAAGTACTTGGAAAGTTCAAGGAATTCGAAGCCTTGGTAGAAAACTTCTCTGAAAGGAAAATCAAGATACTCAAGTCAAACAATGGATGAGAGTACACTTCAAATGAATTTGGAAGCTTTTGCAGAGATGTAGGGATTAAGAGGGAGCTCACCACTCCCTATAATCCTCAACAAAATGGTATAGTAGAAAGAAAGAATATAATGATTATGGAAGCAGTAAAGACTATGATTCACGATCAAGATATTCCAATGCACTTATGGGATGAAGCAACAAGAACAATAGTATATGTCCAAAACAGAATATCCCATAGTGCACTTGGATTCAAAACTACCGAAGAAATGTTCGCCAGAAAGAAGCTAGAAGTAATCCATCTCAAAATATTTAGTTGTCCAGTATTTGTACACATTCCAAAAGAAAAGAGAACTAAGTTGGATCCTTCAGGAAAGAAGGGAATATTTGTTGGATACTGTGAGGTCTCTAAGTCCTTCATAATTTACATACCAAGTTACCATCATATTGAGATCAACATAGATGTAACCTTTGATGAAGATGCAACACTCAAAAGATCAAAGAAATTCTAGGTTGAAGAAGTATATGAAGAAGAACCTGTAGCCCCCAAAATTTCAGAACCCATGAAGGAAGTTACAGTTACCCCTGATGATGGGATTCTATAAGATCAAGATATGATAGAATCTCAGGAACCTCCCCGTATGGCGATCTCTCAAAAGAGAAAGCCAGCTTGGGCGAGAGAACTTATTTAAGATGCAGAGAAGTATGGTGCCCAAGAAGGAACCATGAGACAGAGCAAGAAACCTAAGCCATTCTCCAGCTATATGTCCTTGATGTGTGATCTCTTAGAGAAGGAACCTACTTGATTTGAAGAAGTTGTTCAAAATAAAGAATGGATGGACGCCATGACAGAAGAATACCAGTCCATTATGAAGAATGATGTATGGGAAGTAGTTCCAAGACCAAAGAACAAAGATGTAGTATCTTCCAAGTGGATATACAAAATAAAACATGTAGCATACAAAAGCATTGAAAAACATAAGGAAATATTTGTGGCTCGTGGATTTGATCAAAAGGAAGGTATTGACTATGAAAAACATTTGCTCATGTAGCCAAATACACTTCTATCAGAACCATCATAGCTTTTGCAGCAAAAATGAAGTGGAAGTTGCACCAGATGGATGTGAAAACAACTTTCTTAAATGGTGTTATTGAAGAAGAAGTGTATATAGAACAACCACAAGGGTATGAAGTTGAAGATAGAAAGACTCATGTCTGCAGGTTGAAGAAAGCTTTGTACGGGTTGAAGTAAGCTTCTAGAGCTTGGTATGGCGGAATTGATAGTTTCCTGACAATCTTGGGATTTACCAAGAGTAAAGTTGATCCTAACCTATACTTCAAAGTTATGAATGATGAGCCAATTATATTTCTACTATATGTGGATGATTTATTCTTGACATGAGAAAAAAATCTCATCACAGATTGAAAGAAGAAGCTCACTACAGAGTTTGAGATGAAAGACCTAGGTCCAATGCATTATTTCTTAGGTCTTGAAGTTTGGCAGAGCCCAGAGAATATCTTCCTTAACTAAGGGAAGTATGCAGTTGAAATACTGAAGAGATTTGACATGTTGGAATGTAAATCCATGAACACACCCATGGAATTAAATTTGAAGCTCCTGGTTGATACTTTGTAAGAGTTGGTTGATGTTACTCTATACAGACAAATTATTGGATCATTGATGTATCTGACAAATACCAAGCCGGATATATTCTTTGTTGTGAACACCTTGAGTTAGTATATGGTGGATCCCATACCTATTCACCTTGTAGTTGCAAAGCATGTGATGAGACACCTTAAGGGTACGTTGGATTATGGTCTCTGTTATACTGGAGATCATGATGTCAGACTGTATGGTTATACTGATTCAGATTGGGATGGAAGTGCTTCATATAGAAAGAACACTTCAAGATGTTGTTTCAGTTTTGGGTCAGCCATGACTTCATGGAAAAGTAGGGAGCAATCTGGTATTGCTCTCAGCACGACAGAAGCGGAATACATTGCAACATGTTCAACCAATTGTGAAGCCATGTGGCTTTAGAGTTGTTGACAAGTTTGTCTGATTTGGAGATGGAAGCCACCGTGATTCTATTTGATAACCAAAGTTTTATAAAGATGACGAAGAACCTAGTGTTCCATGATAGTTCGAAGCACATAGAGATCCGGTATCACTACATTCCTGATATGGTGCAAAGAGGAGCTATAAAGCTCCAATATGTTGGCACAGATGAGCAAATTGCAGATGTGTTGACCAAGCCTTTGTCTTGTGTGAAGTCTGAGTACTTTTGAGACAAGCTTGGTATAGTCTGAAAGGACCTCCCTCGAAACGGGGAGTGATGTTGATGATACTATGGTATCCTGACCAACAACTGGTAGCTTCGTTGGGATTTTATATCCTAGGGGATTGATCATCCCTGGGTAGATCTCGAAGGTTCGGTAAGGACGGTCTGTCAGAGTACCTATGAATGCATATGCCATCTATGGTCAGTAGTAGTAGCTCTGTTAGGATTTTATATCCTAGGGAATCTTATGATTCCTAGGCAGATCCTGAAGGTCTAGTAAGGACGGTTTGTCAGAGTACCACGTGGTAGCTTGTTAGGATTTTATATCCTAGGGAATCTTATGATTCCTAGGCAAATCCTGAAGTTCTGATAAGGATGGTCTGTCAGAGTACCACAAATGTTGATGTTGATGCACCTGCCTCATTCTATTGCCACATGTTGATGATGATTTTTTTCCAGCTTCGTGTTGTTGATGATGTTGTTCCAGCTTTGTGTTGTTGATGATGTTGTTTCAACTTCATTCTGATGATGATGATGATGTTACTCCTTCTCCATGTTGTAAACGATGGTGATATTGATGATGAGAAAAACTTTCGATGATTGATAGATGTGTCAATCGGTGTTCCAGATGTTGATGATGATGCTTCCCTCTCCTTCCCTCAATGATGTTGTATTGGGTCATGTCAGTAGAATACCCTTCTCGTTAAGGGAGAGTGTTGAAATATTGTAACTTCGAAGAATATTCTAATTATATTTGAGTTATTATTTAATAGATAAAATCCCCTTTTGTGGAAATTTGATCATGTCGGGTCTTGTATAAGATCAAATCCCCTTTTTTGGATTGGTCAAACTATATTTTTATGGTGGTATTTGTAAAGTTGGCCCCTAGTATTTATAAAGTGGTTTTAACCACTTTTAGAAGAAGTCACCCCCACCAAGTGAAGAGACATAACCCTAGTGCCTCTTGAACTAGTATTTATATGTGAGGATGGTGCCTCATTTGAACACACTCACACTCACTCATCTAGTGCACATATCTTGAAGGGAGTTGCAGTTGCAGGAGGAAGGAGAAGAGAGGTGCATGCTCAGTCTTGGTTTATCTTTGGTGTTTTGGTTTTAGTCTTGGCATTGTATTGGCAATCTATTATTGAGGAAGTTTTTGTTGAAATATTGTAACTGGGAAGAACATTCTAATTATAATTGAGTTTAGATCAAATCCCCTTTTGTGGATAGATCATGTCGGGCTTTGTATAAGACCAAATCCCATTTTTTGGATTGGTAAAACCATAGTTATATGGTGTTTTTTGTAAAGTCGTCCCCTAGGGCTAATTAAAGTGGTTTTAACCACTAGTTGAAGAAGTCATCCCAGCTTGGTGAAAAGACACAACCCTAGCGCCTCCCATCTAGTATAAATAAGAGAGGATGATGCCTCTTTCTCACACTCACTCATTCAATCAACAAGTGCGCATCTTTTGAAGGTAGATGTAGTTGCAAGAAGAAGGAGAGAGAGGTGCATTGCTCAGTCTTGGATATTCTTGGTGGTTTGGTCTTTTATCTTGGTATTGTATTTGCAATCTATATTAAGGAAGTTTTTGTTGGTTTTTCTCCCCCATGAGGGTTTCCCATGAGAAAATGTTGTGTACCTTGTGATTGTGTTTCTCTCAGTGATCCTGCTTATGCTATTATTGTCTAGTAAATTGAAAAGAACTTAATAGCATCTCTAAATTTTAACGTGGTATCAGAGCTAAACCGAGTAGAGCACCTTTCACTGGGTAACCAAAAACGTTACTACTGTTGTACAAGAAAATTAGGGCTTTTATTGGAAGGGAATTTCTGACTAAAACCATCTAGGGAAGTGTGCCCTAGCCTAGCAAACTCATTGGCAACTTGAGTGCACATTTTCGGTGGTCAAAGCCTTTAGAAAGTAAAAACCTAGTTTTTACTAGTACTAGAAAACCAGAAAACCAAGAAACCAAAACCAATACCAAAAGTACTAGTCCAGATTTGCGCAGGTCCAGTTTCAAGGGGTAAAACTTGAAATTTTTTAAATCTGACAGCTCCAACATACTTGCCTCTACCCAACGCACCTCTTGGTAAGTTCAGATTTAATTTTTGAGCACTTTCAATTTTGGTCATTTTCTTAGCTCCAGTTCAAGATATCTGCAAGCACTAAGCTTGTTGACAAGTTAGAAGGTGTGGAAAACTTGTGTGCCTAGAAGTACAAGATTGCACTCATTGTTGAAGAGAATGACCATGCAAAATTCATAAAGGAAAATGCATCAGAACCTGAAGAAGTTGCAGCCAAAGAAAAGTACTAGAAGGATATGGTTAGGGACAAAATAATCACTGCAGACTCTATTAAAGACCACTTGATCCCTCAAGTGTCTTCTAAGAATAATCCAAAATAAATGTTTGATGCCCTAACCAGAATGTATGAAGGAAAGAATATCAACATGAAGATGAATCTAAGAACCCAACTAAAGAATACAAAGACGCAAAAAGGAGAAATTGTTCATGACTATTTCTCTAGGGTTTCTCAATTCAAGGAAAAAATAGAAGCAATTGGAGACAACCTATATGAAGATGAACTCATAATGACAACTCTTAGTGATTTCACAAGACCTTGGGATTCCTTCATCCAAACTATCTATGCAGGAAAGGAGAAACTCCAATTTGACAGTCTTTGGGAAGAATGTGTTCAAGAAGAAGCAAGAATAGCCAACCGAGAAGCAATATTATTAAGGGATAAAGATCAAGCCCTAGCTGCTCATGCTAAAGGAGGAAAGAAAAGGTCTCACTTCCAAAAGGATACCCACCTTCATAAGGAATCTCACTCTCCAAATAGATTCACCCACTTCCATAAAGAATCTCACCCTCAAAGGAGATTCCAGAAATATCAGAAGGGTCAAAGAAGAGAAAAAGATTTCTCCTCTTATCAATTCTACCATTGTGATAAGATGGGACACATTTCTAAGATTTGTCTTGCTAGAAGGGAAGAATACAAGAAGAGAAATAACAAAAGATAGCATGCCCATGTAGTTGAAGATGATGAGCCACCCATGAAGATGATTAAAGAAAAGATTGAAGAATATTTTTTATACTTTTCTCTCTTAGGATATGTAACACCTGGAGAGGATACTTGGTTCATAGATAGTGGTGCTTCTAAGCACATGACAGGTCAGAGAGACATTCCCTCTAGCCTTACAGAAAATAACTTTCCCCATAAAGTTACACTCAGAGATGATTACCAGTACCCTATCAAAGGAGTGGGAGAATCCACCTACAAACTTGATTCGGGAACTCCAATGAAAATGAAGGATGTACTATATGTACCAATTTTGACAAAGAACTTACTTTCTATCTCAACTTTAGATAACAAAGGTTGTAGGGTTGCTTTCATAGATGGTGAATTTCTTATGTGGCCTAAAGGAAAAACCATAGAAGATGCAATTGTTATTGGAACAGAAGAAGGTGGCTTGTATAAGTTAAAAGGTCACTCAGATGCAGCCTTGACTCACCCCACTGAGAGTCCATGTGAACTTTGGAATAGAAGGCTAGCTCACATCAACCACAAATCCTTACCATATGTAAGCAAGGTAGTTACAGGTCTACCAAAATTCAAAGTTGATCATGAAGGTTTGTGCAAGGGATATGCACAAGGAAAGAACATAAAGAATCCTTTCCCAAAGAGCGACAGTAAAGCAGAAGGAATCTTAGAGCTCATCCACTCAGATGTATGTGGCCCAATTCCATCAACCTCTCTAAGTGGGTATGTATACTATGTGTCATTTATTGATAATTATTCTCGCAAGACTTGGGTTATTTTCTTGAAATCAAAAGAGGTTATTTTCTTGAAATCAAAGGATGAAGTATTGGGAAAATTCAAGGAATTCAAAGCCTTGATAGAAAATCTCTCAGAAAAAAAATTCAAGATACTCAGGTTAGATAATGGAGGAGAATACACCTCAAAAGAATTTGTAAGATTTTGCAGAGATGTCGGGATCAAGAAGGAGCTCACCACTCCCTATATTCCTCAACAAAATGGTGTAGCAGAAAGAAAGAATAGAACAATAATGGAAGTAGTGAAGACTATGATCCACGATCAAGATATTCCAATGCACTTATGGGCGGAAGAAACAATAAAAATAGTCCATGTTTAAAACAAATTATCCCATAGTGCACTTGGATTCAAAACCCCCGAAGAAATGTTCTCCGGAAAGAAGCTAGAAGTAAGCCATCTCAAGATATTTGGTTGTCCAGTGTTTGTACACATTCTGAAAGAAAGGAGAACTAAGTTGGACCCTTCAGGAAAGAAGGGAATAATTGTTGGATACTGTGAGGTCTCTAAGGCCTTCAAAATTTACATACCAGGTTACCATCATATTGATATCAATAGAGATGTAACCTTTGATCAAGATGCAACACTCATGAGATCAATGAGATTCCAACTTAAAGAAGTATGTGAAGAAGAACCTGTAGCTCCCAGAGTTGCAGAACCAGTGAAGGAATTCACAATTACCCCTGATGATGAGATTCCAGAAGATCATGATATGATAGAATCTCAAGAACCTCCCCAAATGACGATCTCTCACAAGAGAAATCTAGCTTGGGCAAGGGAACTTATTCAAGATGGAGAGAAGTATGGTACCCCAGAAGGAATCATGAGACAAATAAAGAAACCTAAGCCATACTCCAGTTACGTGGCCTTGATGTGTGATCTCATAGAGAAGGAACCTACTTGCTTTGAAGAAGCCATTCAGAAGAAAGAATGGGCAGATGCTATGACAGAAGAATACCAATCCATTATAAAGAATGATGTATGGGAAATAGTTCCCAGACCAAAGAACAAAGATGTGGTATATTTCAAATGGATATACAAGATACAACATGTTGCAGATAGAAGTATTGAAAAACACAAAGAAATATTTGTAGCTCGTGGATTTTCCCAAAAGGAAGGCATTGATTATGAAGAGACGTTTGCTCATGTAGCAAGATCCACTTCTATCAAAACCATCATAGCTCTTGTAGCCAAGATGAAGTGGAAGTTACACCAGATGGATGTGAAAGCAACCTTCTTAAATGTTGTTATTGAAGAAGAAGTGTATATAGAACAACCCCAAGGGAATATACCTAGGCATGATGCATTATTTCTTAGGTCTTGAAGTTTGGCAGAGCCCAAAGAAGATCTTCCTTAACCAAGTGATCCAGAAAAGATCTTTTAATGACTGTGGTTGAGTTTTTAATTGCATGTGTTAATTAACCATTTGAGAAGCTTAATGAAACAATGAGGAAATAAGAGGAATTATGACAGCCATATACATATATGTAGATCTGAAATGAAGTAATACACAACAAACCATAACAAGAGAAGTGATAACGGAGTTCGACACAAAATTGCCTACGTCTCCGGGCCTTTGTCTCAGTGGGGGAGGCTTCTTTATTTCTGTTCAAAGCTCAAAAAGTACATCACAATAGTGCCATTAGGCTACAAGACTGATCTGGTCATGTTCTTCCAGATCTCTAGAACCCATCAGAAGAAACGACACGCAAAATGGATGACCGGAGCTCCCAGAAATGGCCCGCAAGCGTCTGCTCCTCAACAACTTCCCTGCATAAAAATGGCTTTGGCTTGGCTTCCCTTTAGCATAACTTTTCTCTGACTGTGCTCCATGGCCTCAAACAGGCCTGGTTTTTATAGATCTAAATTTGGTTATCCATCCCCAACTTCCTCCCAAAATCTGGCCTCCAAAAATGCCCAATATCTCCCAAAAATGGCCCAAATCCACTATTACAGGCATAAAAATCAAATATAAATCCATAAACTATATAAATAAACCCACTTTAGCTTTAATATGGGCATAAGCCCCTTATACCCAGTGCGCGCCCCTAAATGTTCGGTCACATGTATTGATGTGGCCAAGCGCCAGCCCATAGGGCTGTGCGTTGGCCCCCTTATCTTGAACTATATGGTCACATGTGGTAATGGTATAGTACCGTGCCCCGTACCCTGCACTAAAAACCCAAAAAATAAGCCTCGGGTTATATGGAGCCGCCCAAGACCTCGCGCTGGAGGTTTTTCTAACACCCATTTATGGTGGTCATATGTGGTAGATATTTAATCGTGGGCTGGGGTTATGCCCCAACCCCTCCTCCGCTCCAATATGTTTCATATTTAAACTTAAATACATTGTTTATGGGTTTATAATACAAGAACTACCCATTGGCACATTGGTAAGGGGACCTTTCCCAAGTCGTTGCTCCTCCACAGGTCACGAGTTCGAGACTCGGGGAAGTAATAACAACTTTTGCATGTGTTATCGAGCCAACCGCAGGGTGCCACGTGGCAGCCCATGACTGGGCCACGTGGCACTTCCACAACCAATCAGACACTGCCACTTGTCAAACACTGGTTTGTCCACTTGTTTTCCATGTACCTGTTCTGTCAGCATGCCACTGTACCTGCCACGTCAGCCTGCTGACGTCATTCCATGCCACGTGTCACCCTTACAGTGGTGACACATGTCACCCTCGGACTAGTCCAATTCACCTGTTGCATGCCCTGTCATCTTCCATGTGTCATCTCCAGATGTTGCCACATCATCTGTATGGTTGTACGGCCTGTACAATCAACCTGCCACGTGGACTGTACGAACTGTACAGTCACCCCCTTTTTTTTACCTATTTGTGTTTTCGATCAGAATGTGATATCTTTCGCATACAGAGTCCGTTTGATGAAGTAAATATATGGCCAGAATCGGGAGAACGAGACGGACACAATGGAATTGGTTTCGTCTGATTATGAGCACTTTCATTTTTGAGCATTTTTTAGCCCTGTTAGACTCCTGGATTCGATTCTGGATCACACCTCCCCACTAAAAGACCTTTTGGTCCCCAAAAGGTTACTGACCAGTCAACAAGCTCGGGATAGGCCACCCAGATTGTCCTCTGTCTCTGAACTCTGTCCTGTGCACCTGTCTCATCAAGATCAACTGTAACACAATCATGACAACTGACAGTATATTGTTAGCCATTTGAACCCTGTTACATCTTACTGAAGCCACTATCATCCATGTAGAGAACATTACTAATGACAACATCAAAAAGACGACTACAAATGAGCTGATATACTTGAAATATTTGCACGACATGAGCTTATCTTGAAGCAACTTATGATTGATTTTCCATTCAACAATCATTTCTTGTTCTTCCTTAAGATCGATTACTTCATTTGAAACAATTATTGGTTTGTTGCTT
>ML816644.1:156857-190145 GCA_009831015.1 Picea engelmannii
TGAGGATGGGTGAACTGAAAAGGGAGCGGGCGGGGTCAGAAATTTTTGCAGAAAAATGATATGGATGAATGTGATAAGGGAGAAGAGATGAATCTAATGGAATAGGTCTCAAATAATGGTGAAAAAATTTCCAGACTTTTTTTATTTTTTACAGCTCCGGGGTGATACTTTTGTCTGAAGAATGCTGCAGTGATGAAATCCCCAAATTCTGAGCCAAAGAGTATTTACTTAGCAACCCGAACACAGATGCGCGTCAATAGATCTCGCCGGTTTAATTTGTTTATGTTGTTGTTTATGTTCCCCAAGGGTTAGGTATTCAAGGGTTCTACAGACAAGGGTTTGCCCTGTGATATAGCTCTCTGATATACGTGCAGGGTCCAACAGTAGTTCTCGGCCCAATATCTCAGGGCACTAACTAATGAGGATAGACCGTACCCTTAGCCGTACTACCCGACTACCCAGGTACTAGAGAGTATCTTCCCGAGTGTTGTTCTCGGTGACACCATAGCAGTCCAGTGGCCAATCGGTTTATCTAAAGAGGGCTTCAGGAAATCTAGGTCGATCCATACACAGGTGTTGTCTGATGCGCTACCACTCAAAGGGGTACCAACAGGGGTTACAAGGGTGGCCAACAGATGTTTGCTTAAGAACCACTTGTATTTTCTGTGTGTATGAATCCCTCAACCGCAGGTTTATGCACGTAACGACAGATCTCTGTGGCTAAAAGACGTTGGAATACGTCTCTACCCTGGAAAAAAAAATACCCACAATTTCTGCCAAGGAAAGTGCTCTGATACCACTTGCAAGATACCAGATATATAAAATATTCAGAACATAAATAAAGTGCTAGAAATGGCAGAATAACAGTAAAATATCCAACATAATCTTCACAATACACATAAATGATATACGAAATAGCAATAGAAAAATCACTTTGATTCAGAAAGTAATGTTCATAGGCCTCTTCGAGGGGGCAATCTCCAGTGGAGCAGCACTCTATTACAATAATCTCCAAGCTAGGGTTCTCATACCCTCGCCCCTTATTTATACTAAATATGTCTATTAAGAGAAGCATCTAGAGGAAGATCCTTCTAGAAGCGGAAGATTCTATTAGGTATTCTTACATCCGCCTTATTCTATTTTATTGAAAGGCCTTATTAATATTGACCTTTATTACATCCGAATACATTGATCTACCTATGTGCGGGTTAGGACCTTAACAACCATGAAGAAGGATTTGTACTTGTCCACGCTTCCATCTACTGCATGCTTGACCTTGTAGATCCACTTGGATCCAACCACCTTCTTTCCTTCTAGCATGGGCACCACCTCCCATACATCATTCTTCATAATGGAGGCATATTCCTCCATCCTGGCCTCCTGCCACACTCCATGTTGTGCAAACTGCTCATAAGTGAAATTCTTTACATCAATGAGTTGTGTCATTAACGCCATATACCCACATCTCTCTGGTGGTTTACTTCATCTGAAATATCTCTCTGGAAGTCCTACCAACCTGGAATCATTGATTGTGGACTTATACCACTTGGGAAGTTGCATAGTATTCTGCTCCTACGGAACTACATCACGCTCCTCCTCCTCCTCCTCATCTCGCTCCTAATGATCCTTTCCAAATGTCTCCCTCTCAACACTTGTACCTATACCTGTACCAGTACCCTATGTCCAACTCTATGATCCAGTGCTCTAACTGTGTACCTCCTCGGGCTTGAATCATGAATCTTGTCCCTGCTGGTCATGTGCCCGCAAGTCTTTAGACCTCCTCAATGCACGCTCCTCCTTGAACTATACATCCCTACACACTATGATCTTCCTGTGTGTTGGTACAAAGATCTTGTAGGCTTTGGAATCCTCATTATATCCAACAAGCAACCCATTATCTGTTGTGGGTTCTAGATTTTTCCTCTTCTCTGAAGGGACATGACAATAACATATGATTCCCCAGATGTGAAGATGAATCACATCTAGTTTGGTACCTGTAAATACCTCCTCATGTGTCAACTTCCCCAAAATTGTGTGGGGACTCATGTTCTGAATATAAATAGTTGTGTGACTAGCCTCTGCCCATAAAAACAATGGAAAACCTTGATCATGTATCAGCGTCATGATTCTCTGAGTATGGTCATGTTCTTTCTCTTGACCACTCCATTCTATTGAGGATTGTAAGGAACTATGAGTTCCTTCTTGATCTTCACTGATGCACAATAATCCAAAAATTCCTTGGAGGTGTACTCACCCCTGTTGTCGGATCTCAACACCGGAATCTTCTTGCCTGTCTGGTTCTCAACCAGAGCTCTGAAATCCACGCTCATCGAACCACATACGTCAGAATGTATCAATTCCAATACTCCCTTGGACCTGTGCTCACTCAGTGGAAATGGTCTCCGGGCATACTTTCCCATTGAAAAACCCTTGCAAGGGTCATGCCTCTCTATCGTGAACTTAGGAAACATTATGAATGCCTGTCTTAAGTGCCCCAATGCACCAAAGTGTATGTGCGCCATCCTCCTGTGCCACAAATCTCCCATGTCTATGGTTGTACTGACTAATGCTCTCCCTAGTTGAAACTAGAGCTTGGACACCTTCTCTTCTCGAACCCCAATCATCCTTTCCATCTTCTCACTTGACCCTGTTGGCCTGACGAACACCCTTCCATTACGAAAGTTGACCTCATACCCTTTATCCTCAAGAGTAGAGACCGAGATGAGGTCCTTTTTCAACCTCATAACATATAGTATGTCAGAAAACCAAAGTGGTTTACCCGACTCCCTTTGAAACGAAACTGTACCTACCACTTGCGCCTTGTAGTGCATATCATCTCCGAGCTCTATAACCAGATTCACACCTCCCTCTTGTAGCCTAGTGAAAAACTCCTTGCGCTCTGTCATACGACAAGACACTCTGATGTCCACAAACCACATGTCTGAGACTAATGCACTAGACATACAAGCTATGAAGCATAAATCCTCCTTGAATCTTTTGGCAAACTCAACCACTATTGCTAAAGCTGCCATCTGCAGTTGGTTCTTCAAGTTCTTCTTATCTGGACAATGTGAGGCAAAGTGTCCCATCTTGTGACACTGGAAACATTTGACTTTTGAAAATTCAATGTTCTTCTTTCCACCCTTCTATTTCTTTTTCTTTCCCTTGCCTTTGCTCACAAGAGCCAAACCTTCTTCATCCATAATCTATGGTGAAGATGAAGATCTGTTACACTGACCAAGTCTGATCTCCTCCTGCACAAAATTATCCCATAATCACTGCCAATTAGGGAGTTTCTCCCGAGCTACAATTCCACGCACGAACACATCCCATGACTTCGAAAATCCATTCAGTGGCACATGTACCAACTCAGAGTCTTCAATTTTCTCACCTATTGCACCTAGCTCATCCCTAATCGGTGTAAGTCGAGTAAGGTAGTGAACCACACCTTCCCCTTTAGCCATATTGGTACTTCTCACTATTTCCCTAAGCACCATCACCCTGATTTCATTTTTACTCTAGTAAAAGTCATTCAAGGAAGCCCACATCACCTTAGTGGACTTTTTCCCTGTGAGGTGGGGGATTATGTGATCCTTTACCCCTTCAAGGAGTATTCTCTTGGATTTAGCCTCACCCTTCTTCCTGGTCAGCAATCCAACTGCATCTACGGGAGCTGCAACCTTATCATCAACATGGTCAAGGACATCATTGACATCCAAAACCATAGTGACACTTTCCTTCCAGGCGACAAAGTTTTGAGCACCCTAAATCCTATCCTCCATTCTCAAGGTCATGACCATTTCTTAAAATGATTGTGTGTTGCAATATACCCTTATGTTTTACAGATCTAAGCTCCACTAATGCAGATCTATGTTTTCCTTTGCAAATATGCACTTATATGTTGCATATATGAACTTTTGTGTCGTAGGTTTGAACTTCTGTGTTGCAGATCTAAACTTATTTGCTATAAATCTGAACTTATATGTTGCAGATTTGAACTTATCTGCTGCAGATTTGGACTTTTGTGTTGCAGATATGAACTTATCTGTTGTATACCTGAACTTCTGTGTTGCAGATCTGAATGTAATGTTACTTCTTCAACAATCCTGATCTTATACCATGTGAATTTTGTTCAAACCCAATTCACTAAATCAATTAATTTTTCTGTTAACTGATTCTGCCGGGTTTTATTCAAAAATAAATAATACACAATAGAAAATAATAACCCGGAACTTAATAGTAAAAGATAACAACCTTCACGTCACATGTACACAAGTAATTTTTGGACAATTCATCCCTAGAAAAACCCCAGAGGGAAAACCAGTGCAACATATTTGGATTTTATTATTATTCAGCATGAAAATATAGAGATCTCTTACAATAAAATCAGCCCAGCCAAATGCAAAACCTCCTCAAAAAATGTATGTCCCCCTTCTGCAAATCCTCTTGATCAGATCTATAGGAAAATACCTCTACAATGTTGAAGATGTGTGTCAATCTCAGTGTAGAATCCTCCTATGTCTCCACACAAACTCTCTCTCCAAACCCTCAAGCAATTCTCCTCTTTCTCTCTTCAGAAAATTGCCTCTCTCTTGTGCGTAATGCACCCCTCTCCAAGTTGATCTTATTTTTACTCAATGAGCAAGTGAGAAACCCTATCTCCAAAAGGATGGAGGGCCAAGATTGATCCTCATACACCTTATGAGATCAATGGTCAAGATTAAAAGGCCACTACTTAAATTATTTCTCACTTTAACTTTATTAAAAGTACTCATTAAGTCAACATTAAAATATAACGCATTTAATGTACTTTTTCCTAAGTACAATTTTAAGAAAAATATTAACCCGTCAACTTGGATAAGTTTCATTGTCCTCCTCAATGCTAGGATGTCATGCATGGTGAAGACCTTCCTTGCTATCCATTCTTAACAACCAGGTGTCTCCAAGGTTGAAGAGGTTGACAACAATATTACAATCCGTGCAACCATTCTCCATACCCTCAAAGAAAATTTGGTCCTGGCTTAGAATCACATGAAGCAATAAGAAGATCAAGGTTGTTCTGAACATTAATTTGCTGAAGGGGATCAAGTGTTTCTTCATTTTCAACCTTATAAGTAGAATTCACTCAAATCTCAATAATATCATAAACTTGCCCCCAAATTTTATGGTCCTGATACAATTCTCAAGTGAGTGGGGCATGTGGCTTACCCGTTAGCTCTACCCAGTCACTCAAAGATCCATATTGTTTGTTATGTCTCCTACTTAAAGAAAGTGATTGGAACTAAGTGGTAGACTCAAACTAGTCTCCTTGAGTTGGATGAAGAAGGTTCCATTCGGTTGCATCCACAAGTAGTCCTGGACTGACGCAAGCGTCATCTCCGTCAATGCACAATCAAGGAAATTTTAGTTCGGTGGAAGGATACACCACTAGAAGATGCCACCTGGGAGTCGACTACCATTCTACAAAAAAATCCTCATGTCAATACTTGAGGAAAAGGTTGATTTTCAAGGGGGAGAACATGTTAGGGACCTAACCTCCCTAACCCCTCGCATAGGTAGAATAATATATTTTCCATGTAATAAAGGTTGGCATTAGTAAATAAGGCCTAGTTAATAATGTGAACAAGTCTAAGGTAAGAAGACTTAATAGAAGTTCTTGCTTCTAGAAAGATCTTCCTCTAGAATGTTCCTTAAAAGATAGAATTAGTATAAATAGGGTAGAAGGCATAATGAAGTTTTGTCCCGAGAATTATTGTAATAGAGATCTGCTTTGTTGGAGGTTTCCCCATCAAAGAGGTAAGTGAACTTGTATTTTTATCAATAAAGGTATCATTTTTGGTATTGTGATTCTCTATATTTTGTTGTTCCACTAGTATTTTCTGCAATATTTCTATTCCCGGTTATTATATTACATTTGGTACCTTACATCTTCTCTCTTTTGTTCAGTTATGAAAATGAAAATACAAAGAAAGGGGTACTCACTGTGGAGTTGCCCATGACTTTGTGGCCTGAAATGATATTATAGATTCTTCTTCCTACCTGTGCTACGCACTCAAATCTCACTCCTTGGACACTCTTCTAAACTATGGAACAAACACAATACAAAATAATGGAACCCTTTCTCTTCCTAGCAGTCTGATATTTAACATAGACCGATAACCGTCTAGGGTTAGGGTTTTTGCACCCTTAACCCTCAATTAGTGATAAAGTTTTGGACCTTCTGGAATCTTCTTGAAATTCCACACATGGATATACCCACATGTGTGAGTAATGGGGGTTGGCATGGCTGACCTAGCATCGACTCGCACCATGGTGGTCAACAAGGTAGGTCAACTTGCAAGAGGCATAAATTTCGCATACGAGCTCCGAGAGAGGTGATTTCTGTTGGAATTATTGCCATTGGTGTAAAAATATTTATGACATTACCATACACACAACATTTCCAAGATTTATTTATATATAAAGTTTTACAAGTATATTAAAAAAAGGGGTGGATGTGAAAAAGTAAAAAGTGAAAAGTGAAATGGTGGTTTCAAACCCATGGGTTTGGGGTATTTTCCCATCGTATTGGGAATTAATTATTTAATTAATGGATAGGTCCTTTCATGAAGGGTTATGAAAAAGTGTAAAGAGAGAAAGCATTGAGAGAAATTGTGTGTGAAAATGGATGAGCAAAGATTGCATATTTTTCCAAAAGAGAAGAGTTGTGAAATCAATTTCAGGTCATCTTGGCATTTTCTCGATAACTTATGTTATAAGACGTTTCAGACATTGAAATTTTGAAGCGACAGAGGGAATATATTGTTGTACATGTGGGAAAAATTTCAAATGTCGGTTCACTATACATTCAGTGATATGCCCTGTGGAAGTTAGAGTTCTTGAATGCTCCTGAAATAAGTTTCAAACAGGTCATCTTGGCAATTTCGCTATAACTTATTTTTTGGAATGTTTCAGACCATGAAATTTTGTGAAGATGGAGGAGGTATCTTTGGTTACATGTGGTCAAAATTTCGGATATTGGTTCTTTATATCTTTGGAGATATTCCCCGTGGAAGTTAGGGTTCCTAAATGCTCCTGAAATTAGTTTCAAACAGGTTAGCTTGGCACTTTCACTATAACTTATTTTCTAAGATGTTTTAGAACTTGAAATTTTGTAGAGATGGGGGAGAGATATCTCAATACATGTAGTCAAAATGTCAGATGTTGGTTCACTACACTTTCATAGATATTTTCTGTGGAAGTTAGGGTTTATGAATGATTCTAAAATCATTTTCAAATAGGTCAGTTTCACATTTTCACTATAATTTCTTTTCTATGAATATTCGGACTTTGAAATTTATATAGAATAGAAGAGAAATACAAAAGTACCTCAGCTAAAAATTTCAAATGTTGGTTCATTGTATGTTCTGAGATATGATTTGTGGAAGTTAGGGTTCTGGAATTCTCGTGAAATCAATTTCAAACATGTCAATTTTGCATTTTCACTATAACTTTTTTTTTGGGACTCTTCAGATTGTGAATTTTTTACAAAACAAAGGCGACATACAAAATTAGCTCATTTAAAAATTTCAGATGTTGGTTCATTGTACTTTTGAGATATGCTCTGAGTAAATTAGGATTTATAAATGGTCCCGAGATAAAATTCAAACAGGCTAGTTTGTCATTTTCATTGTAACTTCTTTTTCGGGACTCTTCAGATTGTGAAAATTTCAAAGAATAGAGGACACATACAAAAGTACCTCAGGTAAAAATTTTAGAATCATATTTGAAAAATTGGATACGTTGCATGTTGTACAAGTTTGTTCTTGGCAAAAGCCAAAAACAACAAGCTTTGGGAAAGTTTCCGTTTGGAAATTCAAATTTTCGTTAGACCTAACAAAAGTGGAAGTAGTGAGTAGCTTGGTGAGGGCAGAAGCAATGAGTAGACCTGGTAAAGGTAGAAGCAATGACCATACCTAGTGAAGGCATAAATAGTAAGAATACTTGGTGAAGGTTGGTGCAGCTGAGAGATTGATGTTTCTTGCTAAGTTGGTGCTTAGCAGTGGGGATTGGTGTCTCTGGTAGATTGTTGTCTACAAAGATTTATAAGATATTGGTATCTCTTGCTAAGTTGGTGCTTAGTGGTGGGTATTGGTGTCTCTAGTATATTGGTGTCTATGAAGTCCTGTAAGAGATTGATGTCTCTTGTTAAGTGGGTGATTAGTGGTGGGGATTGGTGTCTCCAGTAGATTGGTGTCTACGAAGATTTGTAAGAGTAGGTTGGTGCCTACTAGGATTTGTACCAATGGGGATTTTTGTCTCTAATAAGTTGGTTCCTATAAATATTTGTAATGGTAGGTTGGTGCCTACAAAGAATTATAAAGAGATGTTTTTTTGTTTTCTCCTGAAAATGTTTCCACATGAATATTGTGTTCCATGTTCTGCAGTTAATAGATCTCATATCCGATTGTTTTCTAATGGTTGATGAATGTTTGAAAAGGTAAAAATTTTCTAATATTGATTCACCACCCCCTCTCAATATAAGTGTGTTCTCAACAATTAGTATCAGAACCAGGTTCCTTTAGAAATAGTTTAACCACTCGAAGGTAGATCTCAAGAGAACACATGATCGATCAATAAGGTTTCTCCACAAACAAGGATTTGTTCTTTGACTAAACAAACTATGCATTTTGGATCATTGCGATGCGAACCTATTTATTGGCTCTTGGTTTCGATATTTGTCAATCTATTGTGATTGATTATAAAGCTCCAACAACTCCACCAACAGATCACGCTGGAAAGAAGGCTAGTGAAAATAATGTAGAAGCCATGAATCCCATCTTGTGCAGACTATCAGAATCTAAATTTGTCAAGGTGATGCATTGTGAATCATCAAAATAAATTTGGGACAAGCTTCAAAATATCTATGAAGGCAATGAAAAGGTTAATAAGGCAAATCTCCAAACTCATAGAAGATAGTTTGAGAGACTGAAAATGAAAAACAAAGAAAATGTTGCAGCCTATCTTCTCTGTGTTGATGAAATTGTCAACACCATCAAAGGACTTGGTGAAAATGTTGAAGAATTGATGATAGTACAAAATGTGATAAGGTCACTCCCCTTAAGATTTGATGCCAAAGTTTCTTCCATTGAAGAAATGAAGGATCGTGATTCATTAACAATGAATGAATTGCATGGTATCCTCACGACATATGAAATGGGGACATAGAAAAATCCATCAAAGAAAGAAGCAACCTTCAAGGCCTCAAAGAAGACAAAGAACGAAGAGCATGAATCAAGTGATAGCTCCAACAATGAATCAAATATAGAGGAAGCACATTTTGTGAGAAAACTTAAAAAGGGATATGGAAAATACAAAGGTAAGCTTCCCTTTAAAAGCTTTAATTGTGAAAAAGTAGGACATTTTGTTGGTAAGTGTCCATATGCAAAGGATGAAAGTAGTGATGGTGAAGAAGAACATAATGTAAAGAAAGGGAGAAAACATCATCGACACAAAAATAACTGCAAACAAGACAAGCATGAAAAGAAGAAGAACTCTTATAAGCAGAAGAAGAATCTCTACTCAAAAGGGGTTAGCAACTTGTTTGAAGGAAGCGGTGAATGTAGTTTCTATAGTGATAGAGAAGAAACTCTCTTTATGGAAAAAACAAAGATTCATGAATACAAATGGATAGAAACGATGGACTTAGAAGAAGAGGAAAATGTCGAAATAAATGGGGAAGTGGATCTTAAAGAAGAACTCATGTGTGCCTTAAGCGAAAAAAAGAAGCTTAGGAAAACAGATTTTAAACAAAAGAAGCAGCTGCAAAAATATGAAGAAGAGGACCATGATTCAAAATCCAAAATGTCAAAAAGGTTTGAAGAAACATAAAATACTATCATGAACCTAAAGGTTCAATTAGAAGAAGTAATAAAAATGGAAGAAGTGGTGAGAATCCAGCTGAAGAAAATGGAAGAAAATTGCGAAGAGATAGAATCTGAAATTGTTTCCTTAAGAAAGGAACTGAAGAAAACGAATATTAAGTTAAATAGTAGCTTGAAGTTTGAAAAGAGTACTAAAATATTAGATGATATCATCAATTTTCAAAGGTATCCATTTATTAAGATGGGTCTTGCATATGATGTTGTTGTTGCCTCCCTACCTACACCTGGCCTTGATACAACCAAGGAAGTTTTATTCGTTGCAGGTGGAGTTTGAACTAGTTTTCAAGAAGAGAAACCTATTGTTGATTGTTTTCAACGGATTGATGAGTTGCATGTTCCTCACGTGAAAAATTTGAGCATGATGTTATGTATGACATTGTTTCTAATATGTTGAATTGTTCTACTCTTGTAAGTGAACTTGACCCTGATCCTACTTCCTATGATCAACCAACACAAAAATTTGTGCCCTGTCATCATCCTCACCATAAAAATCGAAGGAATGTCAATCGTTCTTTTAGATCTTTGCAGAAGAGATGTGAAAGATAGAATTGTAGACCAGTACCAACTACTAGGATAGATTGTGGTTGGATTGATGGATGGTCATGGAATAATTTAGCCAGATGTTTGAGGAATTTGTATCATTGTGTATCATCAGTTGTACAGTCGTGTAGCGTTCCTCTTACTTACTGAATATTTCCTTGGAAGTGGTCGACCAAAGATCAATTTGACATGACAATCTACTGGAGTTTCAACTGAGTATTCAATGTTTGAGTTTCGACTGGGTTGTCTGTCGATTGGAATTTACAACAAGAACTATTGTTGCTACTTATTGATCCCTCAAGAGGGGGAATACTTGAAGTTGTTGATATGTGAACCCAATTGATGTCTTCTTGTTGACTTGATTGTTTTTAGTTTAATCGACTTGAATTTGTTGAGACCGATCGAACTATGTTCGACTATTGTTGGAGATGTACTACTACTTATGGTGGATACAAAGAGTGTCTAGATTGACGCAGACTAATTATCTTGCGTTTTTGGTGACAATGTTCAGACTTCTTCATGAGTGTTACTTTATCATGTTTGAGTAGTTTTTGCAACCAAAACAAATTAGGGACATGCAATTGGGATTAATACTCATCTCATCAAGAAACTAAATGCTTAAGGAGAAGCACAAGTTCAGGGGGGGAATCCCTTTTCCATTGATGTCAAAAGGGGAGAGTTGTAGATAGGGGAGAATTCTTTCTATTCATGGGAGACTTGCAGATACAGGGAGAGTTTCATACAAAGGGATAATTCTTTCTATGCCTAGTCAGCTATGTGTTTCGTTGCTAGATTGTCAGCAATAAGAAAGGGGGAGATTGTTGGAATTATTGTCAATGATTTCAAAGGATTTACGACATTAAAATACACCATGGGTTTGAAGTATTTTCCCATGGTATTGGGAAATAATTTTTTAATTAATGGACATGTCCCTTCATAAAGGGTTATTAAAAGGTATAAGAAGAGAAAGTATTGAGAGAAAGTTTGTGTGTGAAAAATGGATGAGAAAATATTGAATATCATTCCAAAATGAAAGAGTTATGAAATTTATTTCAAGTCATCTTGTAATTTTTGAGATAAATTATGTTCTAGGATGTTTCAGACCTTGAAATTTTGAAGAGACGAAGGAGATATCTTGATGAACATGTGGTAATAATTTCAGATGTTGGTTCACTATAATTTAGAAGATATGCCTTGTGGAAGTTATGGTTCCTGAATGCTCTTGAAATCAATTTCAAACAGGTCATCTTAGTAATTTCATTGTAACTTATTTTCTATGATGTTTTAGGCCTTGAAATTTTGTAGAGACATAGGACAGATATATGGGTACATGTGGTCAAATGTTTTTATGTTGGTTTGCTATAATTTTGGAGATATTCCCTATGGAAGTTAGGCTTCTTTAATTCTTCGAAAATCTATTTCAAAAAGGTCAGCGTGGGACTTTTGATATAACGTATTTTATGGGAAGTTTCAGACCTTGAAATTTTGCAAAGACAAAGGAGAGATATCTGGGTACATGTGATCAACCTTTCAAATGTTTGTTTGTTGTGTTTCAGAGATATTCTCTGTGGAATTTATGGTTCCTGAATGCTCCTGAAATTAGTTTCAAACACATCAATTTGGAATTTTCACTATAACTTCTTTTATTGGATTCTTCAGACTGTGAAATTTTTAAAGAATAGAGGAGACATAGAGAAGTACCTCAGGTAAAAATTTCATATGTTGGTTCATTGTAAGTTCTGAGATATGCTTTGTGGAAATTAGGGTTCTTGAATGCTCCTGAAATCAGTTTCAAATAGGTCAGTTTGGAATTTTAACTATAACTTATTTTTTGGGACACTTTAGATTGTGAAATTTACAGAACAAAGGAGAAATACAGAAGCACCTTAGGTAAAAAATTTAAATGTTGGTTCATCATACTTTCTGATATATTCTCTATGGAAGTTGGGGTTTCTGAATGGTCCTGATATTAGTTTCAAACATGTCAATTTGGAATTTTCACTATAACTTAATTTCTAGGACTCTTCAGATTGTGAAAAATTCATAGAATGGAGGAGACATACAGAAGTACCTCAGATAAAAATTTCAAAATCATATTTGCAAAATTGGATACATGGCATGATGTACAAGTTCATTCTCAGGAGAGGCTCAAAACAACAAGCTTTAGGAAAGTTTCCATTTGGAAATTCAAATTTTGGCCAAAACTGGAAAAGGCAAAAGTAGTAAGTAGACCTAGTGAATACAAACACACTAAGTAAACCTGGTAAACGAAGAAATGACAAGTAGAACCGGTGAAGGAAGAAATAGCAATAAGACTCAATGAAGGTTGGTGCAGCTGAGAGATTGGTGTCTCTTGCTAAGTTGGTGCTTAGCAGTGGGGATTGGTGTCTCTAGTAGATTTGTGTCTATGAATACCTGTAAGAGATTGGTTTCTTTTGCTAAGTGGGTGCTTAACGGTGGGGATTGGTGTCTACAAAGATCTGTAAGAGTAGGTTGGTGCCTTCTAGGATTTGTACCAATGGGGATTGGTGTCTCCAATAGGTTGGTGCCTACAAATATTTGTAACGGTAGGTTGGTGCCTACAAAGAATTATTATAAAGATAAGTTTTATGGTTTTCTCCCAAAAGGGTTTCCACCTAAATCTTATGTTCCATGTTATACAGTTAATAGATCTCATATGTGATTATTTTCTTATGGTTGATGAATGTTTGAAAAAAGTAAAAAAATTGTCTTAATGATTGACCCTCCTAGTATAAGTGTATGCTCAACAATTTATGCACTATTAGAAATATATTGATGTGTAGAATAGCGTCAAGGGGTTGGGACATATTCTTGAAGAGTTTTGACCCCAAATAATCCCATTTGATGCCTCAAAATAGCTCTGGAATGTTCCAGACCCCAAATCTCCAAATTGGGACCTACCGCTAAAATGGACCCTACATGCCGATGCCTCCAATTTTTCCACCCAAAAAGTACCAAGATAAATGAAAAATGATATAATGATCCAATCTGGATCAACCAATTCTTGAAATTTTGTGATCTATAACATATAAGGTATGAACAAATTATTAGTTTGAATGTGGTTTTTCATTATGAATTGATCATTCAGTTTTCTCCTAAAATCCCTAATTCAACCATTAAAGAACCAATGATTCAATCTATCATGGAATTAGTCCCTGTTACCTCCCCAACCTAGGGGTAACTATGTCTCGAGGCTCACAGGTTGAAGACATGGAGTGTTGGGATCCAGAAGACCAGCTGAGCCCATATTGAGCAGACAAAGCCCTTCCTCTCCACCACAAATCACCATTAATCAACAACAACGCAACAACGTCCACCACACCATCCTGACCAAGAAAGGACAACATGGCTTGCTTCATGAGGTAACAATTCATTTCTCATGGTAAGTTTCATTTTAATGATTGAAGAATTTGAGCATGTTGCAAAGAGTCCTTTCTTGATTATGAAAACATTTTCTTGTAAATTATACCTTTTTCCTCATTTCACCTTGTTTACATGGTTTCCTAGTGAGTGGGTCACCCTCGGGAAAAGGTTTCTACTGGGGGGTATGTTTGAAGGGTCATCTTACAATTCCCACTCATACTTGCCACTTTCCACACTTCTTCCATTATGTTGCCTCATATTTTGGGTCTTTGGTTTCATTGACCCCAAGAAGCGTGTGTACTTCATTTCATGGGAATAAGGGGTTGAAGGCCCAAAGGTGTTGTAGCTGGAAAAATTTTAAATCCATAAATTATCCTTCTAGATGATCACCCTAAGTTCCTGAGAGTAGTGAAGCGATTCTCCATAAGAATAAAGGACCTTTAAAAAATAAAACAAATAATTAATAATTGTCCCACTTGATGGGGGAATGCATTTGCAGTGTCTTTTAATTTCCAGTGCATATGGCACTCAATGTATTGTAATTTCAAGTAGCATTGCAATGCTCTTTTTCTTTCCTTACACATAACACTCAATGCTCATACCATAATAAATAAATGGGAAACAAAGGGCTTGTGAAAATGTTGCATTTCAAACGAAGGATGCAACACACCCTCCACAAAGGCACCCATATATGAGACAATATGAGCCCTTGATATGTCAAGAACCCCATGCCCAAAAGTCTTACCCCAATCCACCTCATACTCACTACATGACTTAGAGAGGGTATTCTTGGGAAACACTCCTTTACTTGGGGATTGGCTTACCCAATAGGGCACCATGACAACCCTCCCATACTTAAATTTGGTAAATTTTATAAGGTCTTTGAACATTTGTTTAGTTTGAAAAGGGGGATTTAATGCACATGTTCAGGTGGTTCTTTTATTAAATGTGGCTTACTTGTCATGATACATGAGACTTGTGTACCCTTGAAGGGTGTACTTGTTTGTCTTTGCAAGACTTTTCTCAGTGAAAGCTATCCATGGATGTGTTGAGTACATTTTTATGCTTCCTTCCACTCCATAAACTATACTTTTGCCTCCAAAACCATCCATTTTGCCTTCATATTATTCCATGTTTTCCATAAAATAGCTTATGCAAGGTACATTTATCATTCCTTGGCTTAAAAATTGAATTTTCAAATTTTTGGCATTAAAATTAAAAATTTATCAGAAATTACAGGATTTGACTAAATCTCGTAATTGCTCCTAGGTTCGTGTACTTGCAGGATAGCTGGGTGAAATATGAGACATGGGTCATGATCCTTGATGTACAAGGATGGATGAATACCTATCATCTTCGAGATATGATCTTTCCAAGTGTCCGGTCAACGCTGGTCAAACAGGGCCACTTCAACAAAAAATACCCTGTTTTAGCATAAAATCATGGACAGTTTTAGATTTTCTTGGTATTTGTTCATATTTTATGGATCTGAAGGGGGTATTCGACCTTCCTAGCATATTTTATGGATCTGATCATTATATTTAGGAGTTTTCTTAGCATTTTCAGTTTCAAAACTCTTGTATAAATATTCCAAGACATGGACTATTATGACAATCCTGGATGTTAATGAAGAAAACTTTGAATTGGCAGTCTTGAGATCAGTTTTGTGTTTTATCCTTGATGATGACTATGATATGATTATGTGAATGCTTTTAGAAGTTCCTTCTTAGCTGAGACAACTTAGGTGTACAAGTGAAGCACTAGAGGGCCCCCTTTGCCAAGCTAGTACACTTCTCCTTTTTCATTATTTTCAAGCAAATTTTGGTATGAGATTTAGTTCAGTTTACATTATGTTGTAGATAACACTGTTGTGTTTTATTTGATCAAGTTATCTGGCTGATGAATGTGGGAAAGCAAAGAATGTATCTCTTGTAAAAGAGTTTATCCTTTTCAGACATTTATAAGCTTCTAGTTTAGTTTGAATGCTCACTGTTTTGAATACTTAAAACTAGTTGAATGTTTTTCTACTCTAATTGTTGATTAATGGTAAAATATCTATGAATACACCTTCTGTAAAGAAGCTTAGAATTTCCTTTCATACTCAACGCTTAGATTGGATTTTGATTTATTTCCACTGAAAGAACAAAAGTTATCTCTAAATCCATATATTTTGGATGTGCCTCTAAGTCTTACAAACATCGGATTGACAATCGATTGCACTCTAATTTGCATCAGTAGGTTGGAGCCTAACATGATGAATTATGCCATTTTTACCTTCATGGGGGCTTGAAAACCCTAGGATGGATGCCATACCCCGCAGGCTGGGTAGAGCACCCCAGAGACTTTGCATGCAAAGGATAGAGGATGTTTCCTTTGGAGGCACTTTGACAAAATTTGAGAATGACATCATAGCCCTTTGCACCTGGACGTTGGCCTTTGGAGGCCTAGGATGTCACTTTATAATCCCTTAACGTCATTTGGAGGCCAGGGTTTGGTGGGATTGATGATTTCATAGGTCATGTGATGTGGGTTGAAGGAAGGAGATGCATGGCATGACACTATAGCATGTGAGAGCTTTCCACGTGGCCTTTGGAAGCCTAATGATCTACATTTTAAGGCTCAAGGTCTCACTTTTAGGCTTCATGTCACCTTTCTTGATCCAGGTGGATATCGATGGCCACCCACCTATTCCAACTAGCTCAAAATAGTTCTTTGGTAATTTACTAGTTTTAGCAATTTTTTGGGTTCCTAAACTTCTGAGGCCATTTTAAGGGCCTAAACGACGTGTTTTTCACAATCGAGAACCTTAAATATAGCCGAAGGCTTTTATTAATCCTATGAAATGAAGCTCCTCGCCAAGACCTTTCCAACAAGCTATTGTGCACCCTAAACAGAGATCGTATGCAAAAGTTACAATCCCGGGAAGTTGATGTACTAACTTACCCCAACAGGGCCCACATGACTTTTGGCGCTTCATCTCCTAGGGTTAGGGTTTTGGATGTCTAGGGTTTTGAATTCATGTTTTTTGTAAAAATTCCTACAGAGCCTCATTGTATTCATCTTCTTGCGAATGATTGTATCCATCACATCTATTCTCAGAGATAAGTTGTCACCATTCTAGCGAGTCTTTCACTCTGTAATTTTACAGTTCTGTACATTTCACTCATTAATAGAATTTTTGTATTACTGTCTCTTTGTGTTTATGGTTATATCTCTGTTATATTATTGGATATCTGATATATCTTTGTACATTTATTTATTATATCTCCGCTCTCATTTCATGCCCAAAATAATCTGGATCACTTATAGGGCATGATGCCACCCTTTTGGGGGTTTTACTTTATGTAATTTTTATTTTTGCAAGTTGTAAGAGAAAATAAAGGGGGTCGGCCCTCTTTTAATTTTTTGTTGACATTTTTATGTAGACAAATTGGTTTGGATGGCCTCATATAAATAGTGGACAGTCCCTTTTCATTTTCAGAAGTCATCACTTGAGAATTACATACTCTTGGATTGAAATTTTGGTCTCCTTGGGAAAATTGCTATCTCTCTTTTTTCATGTCATAATGGATGCAACACTTGTTATTTGGAGCCATAAAGGATAGTGACTTCTCTTGGTGGTGTTTCTTTGGCATTTTTTGGATGCTATCTTGGTAGTATGGGTATGTTGCATCCTATCTATTGGATTGGTGAATAATTTTCTGCAATTTATTGTCATTTTACTTGTTCAAATTCAAGAAACATATCTAAAACCATAGGAGGAGTAAACGAGCTTACACCCTCCACCAAGGTTTAATCTTCTTTGTACTTGAAATGCTACAAGGCTTTCCTCAAGGAGTGAGAAGGTTTACACCCTTGTTGCAAGGTTTTTCTAGGGTTTGTTTTCTCTAGAAAGTAAGAGGGTTTACACCCCTAGCTAAATGATTAAAACCCTAGTTCATATTGGATTTTAAGCTAGACTATTTGGAAGGATTGTTGTTGAGTTTTATAAGGGTTTAAATCTCAACAAAGTTCTCTTATTACTCTTCATTTAACTTGTATTCCAAGGAAGAGACTCCATTCACCCAATAATAAGGCACTAGTCTTTGCATTGGAGATTGAATATTGTTGCATTGGTAAATGTGAATTTTGAGATATTGAATTGTTCAAGCTTGGATCTAAATTTTAGATGATTTAAGACATCTTATGACATAGGGGAATCTTTATTTGCTAAGTGATTGAGATTCTATAACAAACATTAAGCTACAACCAATAGGTATACAACAAACTCACTTTCTCTTACTCTTTATTCACTTTTCTACCGTTGAAATTCACTTGCAAGCTGTGATAATTGATCTATTGTTTGAGTGGATTACTTGTTTATTTTAGTGGTTAGAACTTGTTGTTGTAGAAAAAAATTGCTACAGCCATTGGGATGTCATAAATACTTGTTGATAACACTCATTAACATCCCTCTTTTGCTATCAAAGTCTTGGTTTAAACATTGGAATATTGTCTACTAATTGCTAGCTTAATTTCCAACATCATATAATTGATTTTGATGGTTTAATTTGTAGTTGTCATAATTTCTTCATTGTGATATATATTTCCTTAATACTAAAATTTTGGGACAACAAGGTTTCTTTTTGATTCCCCACTTTTCTTGAGGCTTATATCATCATATTCGGTCTTGTTTTGGTTTGTCTAACATTGTTTTGCAGGTACACAACTTTGGAAACCATTTACCAACTCCAAAGGATCTTTACTCAATCCTTGAGTCATATTAGACCTTCACCTATAGGGTTTTTCTTCTAGCTCCATGCTTCTCCCCTTGCAATCCCCCTAGGGTCACCTGAAAAAGCCTCCCTTATGTTGGACTTATCCTTTACTAAAATGAGGGGGATATCTATTGAGGTGACACCAATAGGTGTCCCCATTTGTGTCACACATTTTTTGCTTGGGTTAGGATTTACCCAAACTACAAACCATGCGATAAAAATCCCTAAATGAGTTCTCCATCCATGATAATTGGTGACAAAGCTAAGAATTCCATACAATCCCATAATCCCTACTACAGATTTGTTTACTTCAAAGTCCCTTGTATTGCTTTTAATTGGCCCTAGAACCTAATGAAGGTTGCATTGTGTTTTTGGATACTTGTAAAGTATCATGAACTCTTTAATCACGTGACTCTAGTTGATCATTAACCATTAATAAATGAGGTTTGTAGGGGCCATTCTCTTCATAATTCTCTGTGATTCTTGGCTTTTCCTCAAGATTACATATCATTGATGTTCTTATCTTTGTGAGAATCCCAAACTATCATTTTTGTGATAAGCTCTTTTACGGAACTAAGTACATCGTTTGGTTCCTTCTTCGAGTATGGGTTTCAAGTATCTAGTACCTTAAAAAGTGATTGCATATCAAGCCACCATGTATAGGGTTTCTCTTCCCTTCATGGTTGGGTTAATATCACATCCCTCAATTTTCATCCTTTTAATGATTCCAATCACCCATATTGGTACTCAAATGACCATAGTATTAGATCAAATGTTTATGTGTACTTTGAAATAGTCCATACCTTATCAACAAGTTCATATATATGTTCAAATCCAAGGAAATTCTTTGTTCCATCTCCACATCTGACAAGACCGATAGATCATCACCTTTAGTTTGGGATCTAAACATCCTATATGAAATATAGTAGGATTCTATTGACCCCTTGTGTCCTTGAAGCACCATTTCCTTTTCCTTTGCTTGAATTACCAAGTTCATTGGTGCTCTTGACAAAGGCTCTGCTATTCGTTTAGATTTTTTTGCAATGACATGTGTTGAATTTATGGTCTACAATGATGTCATCGTTAAATTGTTTGCCTCACTCATTGATCAATGACAAGCTCTTATAGTTTTACCACTTTCATCAAGGATCAATTGATGTCTTCCAACAATTGGTCAAGTGCTTGAAATACTTTGATATTGCAAAGTAATATAACAGATTTATTGGTCACCTTTTGTTGTGCAAACAAATGCTTGATAAACCCAAATTTGACATCATAAGAAAGTGGAGGGTAGTAGTTCATGCTTCTATATCTCCCTTTGGAAAAATACATTTTTACAATCAAGTTTCATCGATGTCTTTGCGTCCAAATTATGGCCACAATGTACTAAAGTGATATATAAAGTGTCTTATGAGGATACAATTGATAAAAAAAGTGGCCATTGAAGCAATTTTAATCCAAGCTATCATAGGCCCATCTCCATCAAAATTCCAATCACCTTGCATTCCATATAGATATAAGAGTGTGATGGAATATGGAATTGGATACCATAAATCAAATGATACTAATAAGATTAGATAGTTGTGTGTGACTAAGTCTATTAAGTTGCGCTCTCTAAGCATCCAAAATGGGAGCCATTTCCCACCTTTTAATCCGAAAACATATTCAACTTTCATTAGGTTGTGAGTCACCAATAATAGGATCCATCTCCCACCTTATAATCTAAAAACATATTCAACTTTCATTAGGTTGTGAGATACCAACCAATAAAGGATCAAGAGGAAAAAGGAAGCTTTTCAAGCCAAATATTTTGTAGTGGAGGAGCCAATAAAATCTTTGTATTTTCCAAACCCTTTGCTTAATCATCCTCAAAATAAGTAATCAACAAATCAAATACTTGGTAGAGGAATAATTGGAAATAACAAGAATATGATGATAAACAAGTAGAATTACCTTTTTGATTCCCTTATAAATTATCCAATCTACTCTAGTAGTGAGACATCCTCTTGATCTTGTTTGCAAGTTAAAGCCTCTCAACTCGAGACAGGAAGATACAATCACTTAAAAGGTCGAACCCTCATATAAATGGTGGGTTCATATTGTTATTTTGTAAATTTAAATGAATTGGAGTTGTTAATTCATAAGCTATATTTTAATGAAACAAAAATCACTCGATGTTTGGCTCAACCAAGTAATGACAATACAAACATATTCACACCAAATGTAAATAGGGTTTAGGTGTTTTGATTATATAAATATCTTATCTTCAATATCTTCATAATTTCAATGTCTAAGCAAATGACATGTGTGCTATAAATATCTTATCTTCAATATCTTCATAATTTCAATGTCTAAGCAAATGACATGTGTGCTATAAACATCTTATCTTCAATATCTTCATAATTTCAATGTCTAAGTGATTGACATGTGTGTGTGTGTGTGTGCACATATGTAGATACAATCTACATATGTGCTTACATATATATAGGTGGACACACACACACACCCACACTCATAAACCCCAATTTCATTAAATTTTGATTAATTCTAGTCTAAACCACTTTAAAGATAGGCGAAAATCAGTCTTTCCAAAGTCTAGAATTGGGATTTCTAAAGTGAAAAACGTGGTTCCAAAAGTGCTAATATCGGATTCCAAAATTGCATTTTTGGATTCGATTTTTGAATTTTCAGATTTTGATTTTACGCTTTTTGAATCCAATATTGTCACTTTTGAAGTCAAATTTTTCATTTTTGAAAGATGATGTTGACACTTTCAAATTTTTATTTTGCACTTTTGAAAACCAATATTGACACTTTCAAAATATGATTTTGGAATTTTGGAATTCGATATTGACACTTTTAGAATTTGATTTTAAAATTTTGGGTTCCTATATGTTGATACTGAGAGGGGGGTGAATCAGAGTCAAGTACAATTTAAAACATTTTCCAACTTATACTTAAACCATTCAACTATATCCAATGAGCAATGAAAAATAGTATAAGAGTTACACCAATACACCATAATACACCATGCACAATATATGAGAAATAATCAATAGTTATTGTTCAAGGGAAGTAATGACTTCCAAAGGTAGCTACAACTTCCAAATGTAAAGGGAGGGATAAACCTCCAAGAGGAAGATACAATCCTCCAATATCAAGAGAGATTTGAACTCTCCATCATTTCCCCTTCCTTCCACCCAAGAATATATGAGAGATAATAAAACTTTACATTAAATCATCACCATCAATCAATCATTACATAGAACCTAATAATGCTTCCTGAGACTTCTTCAATTTTTGCAATTATTCAATTCTTGGAGTTCTCTGATCCTGTAGATAATATTACTCAATGTATTCTATGAAACTCCTCCAATTTTCTCTCTTTGAATCCTCCCCAAAAAGAGGTTATAGAAAGAATGGTATACTTTATTCAATTCTAGTCTATTCAGGAGAGTGATCTTGCATAGAATGCCCCGCGCCCAATAATTAACATACGACTTTGAAACTCGCACAAAAGAAACTAAAGTTCTTACTCTTTCCAATGAAATTTGTCCCATTTCATTCGGATTCTCGATGAAGAAGTTATGAATTTTTTACCTGGAACACATGTTTATTGACTAGCTTCGGGACTGGTCACAAACCCTATCTTCCAGAGAGTGTATCTCCATAATTTTAGTGAATCAAGAGCTGAAATTTTTACCAGAGGTACCTTGATATGTCTTCTCAATACCATAGCGATTTCACCATCTGAATCGTTCTAGAAAAAAATTTATAGCAAAGATGGTAAGATGACCTGAAAATAACATACCTTAGAACACATCACCAAAAGACTTCATCCTCCCTTGAAATCCGTCCTTCTTTTCTTCTTATTTCCTCTAAAATTCAACTTGTATCAAAATGAATGTCTAATGATGTTTATTTATACCATTTATGTCACTTCATTTTAACATTAGGGCCGACCTGACACTTTCTTATTTTGTAATTCTTTTCTTCAATTATCTTCAGGGCCTACATGTACTTCCTTCTTCAATTCACTTTGTCATCTTCAAAAATTCATTTCTCCTCAACTGTGAGGATCCACGTGATGTGCCACATACCACTGGAAATAACATGATGTATACTATCCATTAATGGGTTTTGTATATGCATGTGCATTGTCCTTCATCTCCAATACCTTTATCAATCTTGCGGTCCAAAACCCATGACTAGGGTTGACATCAATGACAACAACCAATTTTCCAACACTATATTGGAACATTCAAAACTGAATTTTGCACTTTATAAACCCCAATTGTGCACTTAATTATCAATCACATTTAATATACATCATTCAAAGTTTTTAGAATGGGTTACACATCACCTGCAAGTACTCATTATTCGTGTCTTCATAATTATACGTCTTTGTAATTATGTAGATATTTTCATTATCCCGTTGATTATTTTCCATGGAGTCATCCACAAGAATTTTGTTTCTACATAATTACAAGTTTTTTTAATTATATAGATCTATTAATTTCCATGGATTTTTCCACAAGAATTGTCTACAATCACAACAACTATTAAATACGATGTTTCAAAACATTTACCGGAACTATTTAATACTGAGCAAAATTCTATAATTAAATTTCTCATCATTGTGTTTTTCATAAACCCCATTTTAATTCTGACACAAAAATATTTCAACATATTAAAAACTAACCCACACACACACACACAATATTTCTATAACTCGACCTGTGAATTAATCCTTATAAAAAAAATCATTAGTTAGTTTTTGTTTACATAGAAATACTCGCATTCATGTTTTCATAATTATATGTCTTTGTAATCATATACATCTTTTCATTTTCCCATAGATTACTTTCTATGGAATCATCCACAAGAATTGTGTTTCTACATAATTACAAGTCTTTGTTATATAAATCTTTTCATCATCCCATGGATTACTCTCCATGAAGTTGTCCACAAGAATTGTGTTTCTACAATCACAACTACAATTAAATACAATGTTTGAAATTTTTTACCCAAACTATTTAATATCTTTCATAAACCCCACTTTAATTCTAACACAAAAATATCTCAACATAATAAAAACTAAAAAATACATTTTTGTGTGTGTGTGTGTGTGTGTGTGTGTGTGTGTGTGTGTGTGTGTGTGTTAGATTTCTATAATAAGACCTACAATCAATCCTTATAAAAAATTTACTCTTGATTTTTTTTATAAGGAAGTATCATTAAAAAATTGAAAGTAATATTGAATATATTGAACACAACCGAATATAAAATCACATATTATTAACCATATAAAACATTGTCACACGTAGAAAATATTATTAAAATGTACTAATTACTAAAAATTAATAATCTCTATAAATTCCAATGGATGGTTACTTTATCACACGTAGAAAATATTATTAAAATGTATTAATTACTAAAAAATAATAATCTTTATAAATTGCAATGGATGGTTACCTTATCACATTTCTTTCAGTCATATTTCAGTGTTGAGAGAATGCTTTATTATTCATATTTTCTATACATATATGAAATAAAAACAATGCAAGTGCAAGTTCCTGCTAACCAAGGAAAAATAATAATTCAAGCACATCAACATCCATCCACTTAGAAACACACTTAGTCATATCAATAATTACAATCTCGTAGAAGAGAGGTTGAAGAGAGATAACACTGATCAAAGATTCACCAATGTTAAAATTTATGTGGTATCTAAACAATTATCATTCTGAAATACTTGGGATTTGTTGTTTTTATGATTAACCATTTTGGAGTAAACAATGTTTCAATTTAATATCGTTGCGATATATTGTTGACAATTGATGATTATAAATTGAAAATAACAAATGCAAAGAAATTTTAGGATGATAGCTAATAAAATCACCAACTTGAAATTTTCTCTCAGAGAATATATGAGTGCTAAACAACTTTTCTACCAGAGGATAGATGAGTGTTATAAAATCACCATCTTGAATGTTAGTCATGATCCTTGGATATAATTTTGTTTACTTTTCTCAGTCTCAAGTGTGAATATAGGGGAAGTTACTCAAACACAACAAGTTCGACATGAGCAAATTAAGACTTTATAATCAAGTGTACTAAGATTAGAAGGGCAAATCTTTCATTTTTTGGTTATGAGAATGGAAGTAAGGTCATGTTTTGAAGGGCATATTTTTCGTTTTTTGGTAATGTCAAATGATTATACTCTTTGGAAAATGAAGTCCATGAAGCCCTCGCCTTGATTCCCTATAGGAGTGTTGTGTTGGTGGTGATCATCTACTTGTGCTTAATGGAGGATAGAGGAAATGGAAATGGAAATGGAAATGGAAATGAGAATGGAAATGGAAATGGAAATGGAGGACAAAGGAACGTGAAAGGGAAATGTAGATAGAGGAAAGGGAAATGGAAATTTGCAAAACAATAGTCAAATGAAAAGATAAATCAGTTGAATCCACCACCTACCTCGAATCCACCAACTAAGTTGACGATAAAAATCCGCTAAGTAAATCATACATCCAAATTGTAGGTGCATTTTTTCCTTGCAATGACCAACAAATGACGAGAAAGGAATGAAGTGCATAAATGAAGAGGCAACAATATATTTCAATGTTTATTTGATGGCAGAAGAAATGTGTGCATGTTTCTTTTATATTAAAAAATTCAGGCGTTACTAACGTATGTGTGTTATATCTATATTAAAAAAATTTAAATAAATAAAATTAAAATGGCTTGTTTGTTTATTTGATTAAGTTGATGCACATTAGTGCACTTTTTGTTCCATTAGTTAACCTAATCATTGGTATCATAACTTGAATGTTTTGTTCTCCATATCTTCATTTATTATTTCTAGGGACTTTCTCATGTTTGATAGACTAACAAGTGTTGTGGTCCATAACTAATGAATCATTTTAGAAATAACACAATGAAATTTATGACTAGTTTGTAGCCTCAATTCAAATAACTTTGCCGCAAACCATGCCTAGAACCTCAACTTAGCATGGGTTGGGCCTGTTTGATGGCATAAATCTCTTCAAAGTGACAATTGGTGACAATATTGTTTGTTTGAGGGAAACACTAATGCTAAGGCACTCGATGAGTGGTTTAGTTCATTCTAGAAATATTTTGAAAATGACAACTTAATTGCAAAGAAGTTCAAGCACATGATCATAATGAATATTCCCTTTACCACCAAATATTGATGGGAAGCATGCAATCAATTGTATGTGTTATCGCACAATTTGTAGCTAGGTCAAAAAGCTAGAAGATAGAGGCCAAACTGGCATAACAGGAACCTACCCCGCCCAATGTCACCACAATGGGGAGGTTCTTTCTCTTTAGGGAGGCTAGGCCCAGGGGAGACGTCCCCGATAACCTGGGGTTTTGAAGAGGCTAAGGTATAGAGGTCAGAGTAAAATTCCCTCTTCACAGGTCACCACCAAGAGCAGATAGTCGGGCTAAACAACCAATAATGAAGTGTAGGCCCAAATGAGAACACTTGCCTGGAACAAAGAAATAGCAGACTAATACATGCAAGTTATGATTTCAAAGGGTTAGTACTTCATATAACTATCTGATATCAATATATAAGAAATAGATATTGACGAGATCAATGTTTATTAATACGACAATGAAATAATATCAATTCATCAATAAATACCAAGATGATGTAGCAATCAGTGTGTCCAATCAATCTCTTAATCAATAAATGCTTTAAACCATCACCTAATTGCCTATAAAGAAAAACTTTTTGCGTCAAGATGGAATAACCAAGGATGACGTCATCCTTATTAGGGTTAGTAGTTAGTTAGGGTTTCAATTTATAAGAGTTTGAGAGTTTGTTTGACCACTATCACTTCAACGTTGGAGACCTAAGATCAGTGCCTAAGGGTAAATGGAGTCAAATTAAGGGAGGACTCAAAGGTTGAAGAAAAAAGGCTAAGGACTAGAGGGAAGGGTTTTGAAGTGCTACAATGGCAGGGCCCCAGAAACAAAACCCTAGGGGAAAGAGGCTCACTCTGGTGTTGCTTAAGAAAGGCCTCGTGCTCTTTCCTCCTTCCTTAGGTTTAACTTGGCAAAACGACTAGCATAAAAGATAAATCAAGAGACGAGAGTGAGGTGAGGGAGAGTGTTGCTAAAGCAAGGCCCTATCACCAAACCCTAGAAGCAGTACGACCCTAGGTGTAGATAACCTAGGCCTGCGACGTCTCCTCCTTCTTGACTTTTAAAGGTACGGCTAGCATGGGGGGAGAAGCAATAAGAGTGTAGCAATGGCTAGGCTCTTCCTTCCTTCTTCAATGGCTGAAAATTTCTCTTTTAGGCGACATGAGACAACAAACTACTTGTGTGTTTGTCCCTAAGGTTTTAAAATCAACAAAGTTTATAATAAATGCAAGAATATAAGACTAAAACCATTCAATTAGGAAGTTTTGCATAAAAAAACACTTACATATCATGATGAAATAACATTGCAAACCCTAGTTGTAAACCTTCCTTCGAGAGAAATGCCAAAAATGCCAAGAAATGCCTTCCTTCAACAAGTGCACCTCACTCAAAGAGAACAAATACCCAAGTAGGGCACAGAAATCAGATCTCACTAATGAGTGAGTGTTGTGTTATGTCAAAATGAGGATAAAACTCCTCAATATATACTGTATCAATGACCTTTAATTAATTTTAGGTCATAAAAATTAGTCGACAAGGCTTTAAACCAAAATCATATTGTTTTTACATTAAAATTTCAAATCAAAACCCTAACTGAGCTGTAATAAAGGAAAAATCCCCTTCAAGGGAGGCACTAGCCCCTTTTAGGGCAGATGAGGCATCCAGGAGCAAAACATTGACCCCCTAGGGGCCTCTCCAGCATGCCACACGTGTCACTGCTACCTAGTCTGCCTCCAAGAATGACCATAAAGATGGATGTCGTCATGGTAAGGATGGGGGTGCTCTTAGCCTTCCAAGGCCAACGTTCCACTGAAAATGGGTCATTCCCCCTAGGTCGGGCTCTGCCAAAGTGCCTCTGGTGAAACGTCCTCTTCTTCTCTGGTGCAAAACCTCGGTCAAACATTGTCCTATCTCTGCCCCTCTGACAGGGTCTCAGTAACCATCTGATGGGCTCTTCAGCCCCATGGAGGTCCTAACCAATCATCTCCCCATGTGTACCGGTCGAAATGGTACATGTTCGTCGAGCATGGTCCTGCACATCAAAAAATATGCCCTCCATGGGATCATTAGTCACAGGGATCATAGCAATGTCAATCACATTTCATCATTAATATTATCAAACATATGCATAAAAACCCTGATATATCATCCAATAGCTCAAAGACATTACAAAAGACTACAATACAAGGTTGAGGAAAAGGACAAGACACCCTATTGGGCTAGTATTCATAAGGAAAGGAAATTTTCCAAGGGGTTTCATCCAAACCATCTAAAATGAGGTGATGTGGCTAAGGGATGTCCAGACATACGGGTAGAGTGAGAGCCAGGGATGCATGATATTACCTGTGGGTGCCTTTGTAGAAGGCGAGTTGTACCCGTCATGGATGCAATTTTTTCCAAGCCCTTTCCTTCCTTTATTCTTTTCTTTATTTTCTTTTTCTTCTTATTTTTATTTTTATTCAAGGACTAACCAGAGGACACTGCCTTGGCATGGTGACCAGAGATGACAGTGCCACAAGTACTTTTACAGAGATGATAAGGTTGGCTCGTGATGAGACCCCCTTTTCCTTGGCCATGCAACCAAAGGTCACTGCCCTAGCGTGGTAACCAGATGGTGGAAATGTCATGTTGTTAGGTACCCATGAACATAATAGGCTGGCTCGTGATGAGACCCCCTTTTCCTTGGCCATGCAACCAAAGGTCACTGCCCTGGCGTGGTAACCAGATGGTGGCAATGTCATGTTGTTAGGTACCCATGAACATAATAGGCTGGCTCATGATGAGACCCCCTATCCTCTTAGCTAGGTATTGTTTGTTATTTTCTTCGGGTCTCTCTTGTTTTTTGCTGAGAAGATTTTTATTGCCTTCTCGGGGATCCTTGGGCGAGGCATCTCGAGGTTTTATTTTTAGGCTTTTATCTTTTACCAGCTGCTTTTACCTTCTGGGCCTTTAGCCTCTTCTTCCCACGAGATAAGGTGCAACCCCACAAACATATCATCCTAATGCCTGGACAAGGGGAATGGGACTGATGAGCGGAAGATAAGATGGAAAAGTGGTGGTATAATGGGAGCAGACGATGGCTCTTTAGAAATCCACCAGTGGCAAACCAAAACCCATGGGTACAGGCTTGCTAGGACACCTTGTCAATCCCCCCAATCATGGTCAAGTGGGTTAACGTAATATCCAAGCAGTCATCAGAGATAAAAGGAGTCAGATGCATATATCCAAAGGTTATAATGATCAAAAGTGACACATACCATGATACCTAGACCAATTACCTCATGGAGCAAGAGCCTTCTCCGATACAATACCAAGCTAATGGTGATGGATGTTGTTGCTACTGACAAGACGAATCTGACAAAAGAAGAAAAGGATGGGCCCTCCAGGGCCATGCTCAGGTCAATCCTGCTCTCGGTACTCAATGTCTAGGACCTGTGGGCCTTGAGACATGATCTCCTAGTTATCCCTAGAAATCGGGGATAACAGTATGAAGAGCATGGCGAATGTTAGGATACAATTTTATATAATTGCATGCCAAGATTTTATGTATTGCTTACTTCTCCTGGCTTGAATTTTAAGAGTTTACGTGTGTCTATCATTCTTATACATATTTGATGTATGCATTTAACCCTGTGTCAACTAAACCCTATATATAATATAACTCTTAATAACCATGGTATAGTATATAAATCTTATAACATTTGATATAAGTCCTAATGATAATAACCATTGATATAAATTTTAACACCCAAAATGCCCAACCTTTAAGTACCAATACAATATTTTCACACCCAAAATGCATTGGCTTTCCAAACATTGACAAGGTATCAAGTGTGGATGATTTTTGACCTAGCCACCTCATATACAAACAAGTGTTCTAAATGAAGTAATAATTGATGGGATAACATAATTATGGAGATTGATTGGATTGGTATTGGTTAGGGGACAATCACCAATGATCATGATAAGCATGTTATCGCACATTCTGTACTTTTCCAAATCCCAACACAAGTGAATGCAAGATTGGCGTAAGAAGGGGTGACCTATCATTGTCACCTTAATAGGAAACCCCTTTCTATTTAGGACTATATCAAAGTTACCCCAAGGGAGACGTCCCCAGTGACCTAAACGGCTGATAAGACTAAGGAAAGGATGCAAGAAAACCCCCCTCTCATTCATCACTCGAGTCAAAAGGTTCTTAAGGTCTTTAATGGGTGAAGCAACGGTAAAAATGGAGTCTACCTACCCAGAACAAGACAACAAAGAAAATATGGCAGATTTCAAGTAAAAAATACGATGTTAGTGCTTCTTAAGACCATGAACCATCAAAAAATGGGCTAGCTGATGCAAAGTTGTAGCAATGTAACAATTTATAACAACAATGAGTATTTTGTAACAACCACAAGAATTATGACTTGAAATTGCTTGAAAAAGACAAGAAAAAGTAACTTTGACTAGGAAAATTGATAATAAATTGTCACAAGCAAAGTTGGAAATGTTTAGCTAGCATTTAATATCACTTTTGCAAAGAATTTGTTGCAATTAGATGGATGTAGCAATATTTTGTAACAACAACAAATTATAGTGCTCAGAATTGCAAGAAAACACCATGCAAACTCAACATTTATCTAGTAGACAGATTGACAATTGTCACGAGTGATTTTTGTATGAGCTAAGTGTGAGTTATGTAGGTGAATGCAGAAATTTAGCATGAGTTTGTATGGCTGTAGCAATGATTTGCAACATCGGCAAGTTAATTAATGAATTAGTCTAGTTTAGGGTTAGTAGAAGTTAGCAAAAGCTTCAAGGAAGAGAGTTTGAGTGTTTAATCAATCCTTCAATAAGAGAGAGGCTAGAAATAGAGTCTTTTAGGGCTTATGGAGTCAAGTGGATGGCTTCTACGGCTGAAAATCAATTTTGAAAGTGCACAAAAGTCCAAGAGGAATAAATAGGAGAAGTAGTAACTTAAGTCCCCCTATGCATTTTCATCAAGAAAACAAGATACTGGGGTGTAGGCAATTCTAGGCCCTAGCACCTTGATCTCCTTAGGATTTTTATGGGATAAGAACTTAGACAAATATAACTAGGTCAAAACCTTAGAGTGCTAGGAAACTAGGGCTCTAGGGTTTCACTAGTTACAAGATCAATTCAATGAAAAGCTTGGCGAATAGAAAGTAAGAAAGTAGCAAATTAAGTTCCTTACTTCAAGCATTAAGTATACCATGCAATCTCATAATCTTGTATGAGCAAATACAACCATACATAAACCATTCAATAAATGACAAAAATGCAGATTTTACCTACTTGCACCAAGAATAATCATGAAAATACCATGCAAGATCACCATAAAAGCTTCCAAGATTGATCCACTTGCAAAAACTCAGCCTTATACAAGAGTGTGCCTCACAATTTCAGCCAATAGCCCTTCTAGGGCGATAATTTCATACCTCTCCTCTTGTGTGAGTAGTTGTGATCATAAAAATGAATGTACTTTATGTTTATTTATAAAAATTGGTGACCCTTAATTAATTTCTGGTAAAATAAAGGCCGACCTGGCCAATTTACAAATAAATTCAAATCTGGCATAAATAAAACTAATTAACCCCTGAAATTATCTCCAAGGGTGACATGATGTCGTTCTAGGGTGACGTTGAGCCCCGAAATTGGAACGTTGGGCTCCAGATGCATAACGTTTGGCCTCCAAAGGCCCTGGATGATGCCCACATGTGCCAGCCAGCTCATAACTTCCCTCAATATGCAAAGCCTAGATCTGGATGATGTCCAAGGTTGTAATGATGATGTCATGGGCTCTCAAAGGTCAACATCCAGGTGGAAGAGCAAGACCCCCTGGGTCTAGGTCTGCCAGAGTGTCTCCAAAGGAAATATCCTTCTTTCTTCTTGGTCCAAGTCTTTGATGTCTCCTTGCCCCTGCCTGGGGTTATAACATCCATCTATGGGATTTCAACCCCATGGAGGTTTGAGCTAATCATTCCCCCATGTGTACCTGTCCATCGGGCAAAGTCTTGCAACAACGACAAGTACACCCTCCAAGGGTTCATAAGTCACAGAGATCGTAGCAATTTAAATCACATCTAATAATCAAATTACCCAAACATGTGCATCAAACCCCCCTTTACCTAGAAAAATGCTCAAAGACGTTATGCAGTTTAAAAATTCAGGTTTGGAGAAGGTCTCAGGGTGTCCTATTGGGCTAATCCTCCTTAAGTTTGGGGTGTTTCCCAGGTGAGAGCCAATCTAGGTCATGTAAGTGTGTGTGAGGTGGCATGGGGGGAAGTGTTTGGGAATGGGGTGTAGTGATAACAAGGAAATGTAGATCTTACCTGTGGGTGCCTTTGTAAAGGGCGAGGTGCACCTTGTCATAGATGTTATTCTTTCCTAGCCCATTCAATGCCTTTTATTCTTAGTTTTATTGCTTTTTATATATTTCTTTTATTCTTCAAGGGAAGAGTTGAGGGACATTATCCTAGCTTGGTGACCATAGGTGATAGCGTTACCTACAAGCATTTCATGGAGATTAGAAGGTTGGCTCGTGATGAGACCCCCTTTCTCTTGGTTATGCCACCAAGAGCCACTACCCTGGTTTGGTGACCATATAGATGGTAGTGTCATATTGTTACATACCCATGGTCATAATAGGCTAGCTCAAAATGAGACCTCCCATCCACCAAGTAATACCTTGAATGATTATTTATCTTATGGGTTCCCTTTTCTACTAAGAAGAATTTTACTTCTTTCTCGGGAATTCCTAGGTAAAGCATCTCAAAGGTTTCATTTTGGATTTTAACTCTTGCGAGCTACATTTACCTCGTGGGCCTTTAGCCCCTTCTTCCCACAAGGCAAGGTACAACCCTTACTAGTGTGGCAAATCCCAATGACCGAACAAAGGTAGGGGAGAAATCATAGGAGTAAAGATGGAAAGTGGTAAGTATGGAGGGAATGGACGATGACCTTTCATAGACTCACCCAGTAGCAACCCATCCTAAAGGGAGACTAACTTACCAGGGAATCATGTCACCTTCCTAGGTATGAACAAGTTAAATAGCATAATTTCCAAGCAAACATTATGAAATGAAGGAGAATTTAATGCAACATATTCAAGTGCTTTAATAATTAGAGTGACACATACCATGATACCCGGAATCATTACCTCATGGAGAAATATTTACTGCTTCTTCATGACCAGGCTGGTGGGATGGATGTTGTTGCTGCTGATAAATGCGCTGCACTAAAGAAAAGAGGGCCCCCCTAGGGCCATGCTCAAGTTATTCGTCTCTCGGAACTCCATGTCTAGGACATGTGGGCCTCACGACATGATCTCCTTAGTTATTCCTAGGATAGGGGATAACATCTGGATCCAACTCGGGGACATGTGCGCACCATAGAGTGCATGAGAACCTCAACATCTCTGGTATAACCTGTGCCTGCTACTTCTCAGCAAGATACATCAGTAATCCTTAGGGTGGTGATATCACCCCTCACTCATA
>ML816644.1:192398-206981 GCA_009831015.1 Picea engelmannii
AGAAAATTCAATTCTGAAGTTAGAGGATGACAAATTTACCTTGGATAGGCTATTTTATGATAAATGTGGAGTAAAATGAAGGAAAATGGCAAATAAAGAGGCAAAAAGTATGGTTTGTGAAAGCACAAAAATGGACTCAACAGTGATCATATTCAAAATCAGAGTTTTTGCATGATAAGGACTTAGGATCATCTTCTTACCTCGCAACATTTTGTAGATTCAAAGTGTTAGAACAAATTTGTTCTTTTGGAGCATGAGGTTTTATTTTCTGACTAGTATTATGAGGCAATCTCATAGAAGGAGGCTTTGGGCTTGTAATAGTGCCCTTTCCAACTCAGTGATTTATTCAGAGATACCTATATTCTTAGAGGGTTCAAAAAAACTGAAGGCATCTTTCATAGTTGAGAACCCATTCTTCCAAGTACCAGTCCCTTTAGGGGGAATGGCTAACGTAATCTCATCATTTATCTCTAGTGGCTCTGGGAAATCATGTTCTTCTTCCTCATTGGACCATAGGACATCATCTTGGTCCTAGGGAATGGGATCACATCATTTGAGATTTTCTTCAATCCGGAAAGCACCATCTTGTGCTTCCTCGAGGTTTGTAGGGAATCGATTCCTGAGGATGGATTGGAAGTTTCCTTTGAAACAATTTAAGTATTGTTCGATAGTATCACTCTTTGGTAGAAATTAGAAATCAATTCAACCAAGTAAGGTATTAAACCTGTCATTAAATTCCCTAACAAATTCTTCGTTTTGTTTGCAAAAGTTGAGATATTGGGAATAAAGGGATTCCATATCCTCCATCACACCCCATATTTGCAGGAAAACTTTTTCTAAATCTTCGCAGGTTGTGAGGATTTTGCTTGGGAGGTTAATGCTCCATTTTCTATCATCTCTAGTAAGTGAGGCAAAGCAACGTCTCGTGAATGTGTCAAGATGTTCTTTCCTAAATTGATGGAAGTCATATCTCTCACAAAATTTGTTCCAATGGGTGTTACCAGAAGCCCCAGCCTCTCTGGAAAACTTGGGTATCCATGAATTGACATCTTTAGGGAGATCATGTAATCCTCCTTGGATATTGGCCAAGTCTAAAGGGCCGAAGAGTTATTCAGGAGCCCATTTAGGACGGGCCATGGGTAAAATAGGAACTACGAGCCCACTTTCTACTTTTATTAGAAAGTGTGTACTGACATCTGCTACGGTTCATCATCAGTGGAGTCACCAGTCAATCTCCTTGAGATTATCAAATGGATGAGGGGATCATCCTCAGTGGAGTCGCCAAGTAAGCTTTGTGAATTAAAGAGTTTGGATAAAGGCTTACCGAAAAGTGTCGTTCGAGGAAAATTGACTCAATGTTCCCTGACAATGGTGCCAAAATGTTATCGAACAATATGTACTTGCCCAAATCCCAAGGCAAGTGAATGCAAGATTGGTGTAACAGGGGTTGACCTATCATTGTCACCTTAATAGGAAACCCCTTTCTATTTAGGAGTATATCAAAGTTACATCAGGGGAGACATCCCGAGTGACCTAAAGGGTTGATAAGACTAAGGAAAGGATGCAAGAAAACCCCCCTCTCACTGGTTACTCAAGTAAAAAGGTTCTTAAGGTATTTAAGGGATGAAGCAACGATAAAAACGAAGCCTACTTGCCTAGAACAAGACAACACATAAACTATGGCAGCTTTCAAGTACAAAATCTGATGTTAGTGCTTCTTGAGACCATGAACCTTCAAAAAATGGGCTAGTTGATGTAAAGTTGCAACAATGTAACAGTTTATAACAACAATGAGTATTTTGTAACAACCACAAGAATTATGCCTTGAAATTTCTTGAAAAAGACAAGAAAAAGTAACTTTGACTAGGCAAATTGATAATAAATTGTCACAAGCAAAGTTGGCAATGTTTATCAAGCATTTATCACTTTTGCATAGAATTTGCTGCAGTTAAATGGTTGTACAATATTTTGTAACAACAAAAAATTCTAGTGCTCAAAATTGCAAGAAAACACCATGCAAACTCAACATTTATCTAGTAGATTGATTGACAATTGTCACAAGTGATTTTCAAATGAGCTAACTGTGAATTATGTAGGTGAATGCAACAATTTAGTATGAATTTGTATGGTTGTAGCAATGGTTTGCAACAACAACAAGTTAGTTAATGAATTAGTCTAATTTAGGGTTAGTAGAAGTTATCAAAAGCTTCAAGGAAGAGAGTTTGAGTGTTTAATCAATCCTTCAATAAGAGAGAGGCTAGAACTAGTGCCTTCTAGGGCTTATGGAGTCAAGTGGATGGCTTCTTCTAAGGCTACAAATAAATTTTGATAGTGCACAAAAGTCCAAGAGAAATAAATAAGAGAAGTAGTAACTTAAGTCCCCCTATGCATTTTCCTCAAGAAATCAAGATACTAGGGTGTAGGCAATTCTAGGCCCTAGCACCTTGCTCTCCTTCGGATTTTTATGGGATAAGAACTTAGGAAAAGATAACTAGGTCAAAACCTTAGAGTGTTAGGAAACTAGGGCTCTAGGGTTTCACTAGTTACAAGATCAATTCAATGAAAAGATTGGGGAATAGAAAGTAAGAAAAGTAGAAAATTAAGTTCCTTACTTCAAGCATTAAGTATACCATGCAATCTCATAATCTTGTATGATCAAATAAAACCATACATAAACCATTCAATAAATGACAAAAATGAAGATTTTACCTACTTGCACCAAGAATAATCATGAAAATACCATGCAAGATCACCATAAAAGCTTCCAAGATTGATCCACTTGCAAAACATCAACCTTATACAAGAGTGTGCCTCACAATTTCAGCCAATAGCCCTTTAGGGATAAAATTTCAGACCTATCCTCTTGTGTGAGGAGTTGTGATGATAAAAATGAATGTACTTTATGTTTATTTATACAAAACTGGTGACCTTTAATTAATTTCTGGTCAAATAAAGGTCGACCTAGCCAATTTACAAATAAATTCAAATCAGGCATAAATAAAATTAATTAACCCCTGAAATCATCTCCAAGGGTGACATCATGCCCTTCTAGGGTGACATTGAGCCCCTAAAGTGGAATGTTGGGATCCATATGCAGAATGTTTGGCCTCCAAAGGCCCTGGATGATGCCCACACGTGCCAAACAGCTCATAATTGCCCTCAATATGCAAACCCTAGCTTTGGATGACATCCATGGTTATAATGATGGCGTCATGGGATCTCAAAGGTCAACGTCTAGGTGGAAGAGCAAGATCCCCCTGGGTCTAGGTCTTCTAGAGTGTCTCTAAGGAAAACATCCTTCTTTCTTCCTATTGCAAGTCTTTGATGTCTCCTTTACCCTGCTTGGGGTTATAACATCCTTCTATGGGCTTTTAGCCCCATGGGCGTCCGAGATAATCATTCCCCGACGTGTACCTATCCACCAAGCAAAGTCCTGCAACAACAACAAGTATGCCCTCCAGGGGTTCATAAGTCACATGGATCATAGCAATGTCAATCACATCTAATAATCAAATTACCCAAACATGTGCATCAAACCCCCCTTTACCTAAAAAAATGCTCAAAGATGTTATGCATTTTAACAAGTCAGGTTTGGAGAAGGTCTCAGGGTTTCCTATTGGGCTAATCCTCCTTAAGTTTGGGCTTGTTTCTCAGGTGAGAGACAATCTAGGTCATGTAAGTGTGTGTGAGGTGGCATGGGGGGAAGTGTTTGGGCATGGGGTGCAGTGATAATAGGGAAATGTAGATCTTACCTATGGGTGCCTTTGTAGAGGGCGAGGTGCACCTTATCATAGATGTTATTCTTTCCTAGCCCACTCAATGCCTTTTATTCTTAGTTTTATTTCCTTTTATCTTTTTCTTTTATGCTTCAAGGGAAGAGTGGAGGGACACTGTCCTAACTTGGTGACCAGAGGTGACATCATTACCCACAAGCATTTCACGGAGATGAAAAAGTTGCCTCGTGATGAGACCCCCTTTCTCTTGGCTATGCCACTAAGAGCCACTACCTTGGTTTGGTGACCAGATAGATGGTAGTGTCATACCACTACATACCCATGGTCAAAATAGGTTGACTCATGATGAGACCTCCCATCCACCAACTAATACCTTGCTTATTTATCTTACGGGTTCTCTTTTCTACTAAGAAGCCTTTTACTGCTTTCTCAGGAATCCTTGGGCGGATCATCTCAAAGGTTTCATTTTGGATTTTAACTCTTTCTATCTACTTTTACCCCCTAGGCCTTTAGCTCCTTCTTCCCACAAGGCAAGGTACAACCCTTGTTAGTGTGGCAAATCCCAATCCCCAAACAAAGGTAGGGGGAAAATGAGAGGAATAAAGATGGAAAGTTGTAAGTATGGAGAGAATGGATGATGACCTTTGATAGACTCACCCAGTGGAAACCCATCCTAAAGGGAGACTAACTTACTAGGGAATCATGTCACCTTCCCAGGTATGAACAAGTTAAAGAGCATAATTTCCATGCAAACATTATGAAATGAAGGAGAGTTTAATGCAACATATTCAAGTGCTTTAATAATCAGAGTGACACATACCATGATACCCGGATGCATTACCTCATGGAGCAAGACTTACTGCTTCTTCTGGACCACACTGGTGGGATGGATGTTTTTGTTGTTGTTAAATGGGTTGCACTGAAGAAAAGAGGGGCCCTCCAGGGCCATGCTCAAGATATCTAGCTCTTGACACTCCATGTCTAGGACCCGTGGGCCTCGAGACATGATCTCCTTAGTTATCCGTAGGATAGGGGATAACAAAGCCTTTATATGATTAGTGCTAAGGATCGACCTAGAAGATCAAAGAGAAGTCTTCCATGATCAATATAGGATCTTCAATGAGGAATCCTCTACTTAAATAAACCAATGATGTAAGGTTGTTTATAGCAAATTAAGTGTCAATTAATGTTCATCATATTTGTTGAAAAAAAAGTGAATCTTTGGAACTAGAGATCAAATTACCTCTTAATTTTTATTGCATATGGGGTTCTAGCTCTTTCTAATAAAACTTTAAAGGGATTAAAACTCTTATTATTTTAAATAGATTTTGATTTTATATACATCATAAGGAAACCTTAGAATTAAGGAGGCAATAAGTCTTGATCTTAATCCAAGAAGGAATTTCCAAATTAATAGTAATATTTTATGTTGTGTAAGTTGGTCACTCAAAATGTTGGGAACATTTCTAAACTCTAACATAGCTTATATTCCAAAATCTCACTACCACTAAGATAACCTTTATAAAGTTAGGATTTAAAATAAAAACAATCATTATTGTGATGCCATATTAAACTATCAACTCACCTAGTATTGAGAATAAAAACAAGGGCTTTCCACCAACAAACTACTCTACAATGCTCACTCATGACAAGGACTCTAAATAATTGGCATTAAAAGTGCATACCAACATCCTTAACATTAGTAATTTCATTCTTATACCATCATTTTGCATACTAGACATAGCATGGATTAAACATTCATTATTATTTTTGTTTTCCTTCACCACAAATAACCATGGGGAATAAGATTTATATTTTGAATATCAACTTCATTTCTTATCAAAAAAATTTGATGCTTCAAGATTTCCAAATGCTTCATTTGACAAAGAAACCTAACAAATTTCATATTTCACTATCATGCACCTTTTGGTATCACATTGAAGTCATGATTATTAAAGGAGGATTACTATACCAAAGCCGATCTTTGTTTTCCAAAACATTTGTTACCCTATATAAAATTTGTCATGTTCCCTTCTTATTGTTACATAAGTTCCATGTGTTCATGCTTCCCTTCCTAATGTTACGAGAAAGGTTTCCATTCTATTATTTTAGAAGCCATTGATGGTAATAGATAAGAAAGAGAAAAACAATAGGTTAAACAATAACATTGCAATGTCAAACGAGAAATTTGTGCAAACAATCTTACCAAACCACAATTTGCATGAAAAACAAGAACTAAAAAAGAAGGAAATGGACAAGGGAACAAATCAAGAAAATAATTGTGATGGAAACTAGCAAAGGCTTACATTTTCATTCACAAATAGGACTCGTTACATTAGATGCATAAGAGTGACATACAATGAAAGTGAGTTGTCCATCAATTACCAAAAAATATAATGTAACATAAAATATCCCCTCGATAGTGTTGCAAATTCTCTAACAATTATGACAAGACTATACTGGTACATACTTGTCCTTCTATACACATGTGTATGGTTGGCACAATATGGGCCTTATCTACTAACATTTGCAGAAAAACTTGTAAATGTAACCAAATTATCTTCACCTTCCTTTATATACTTGTAAATCATAATTATCATCTATACAACTCTTTCTAATTCTAGTTTGTCACTATGACTTGATGTTCTTTCTGGTTCCATTGAGCTTGCTAACATTGAGTTTTCTATGAGCACCTAAGGCTTTGTGACTTTGGTTCCAACTTGTGTTTTGTTAATATACATGATGCACTCCTTATATTATAAAAAATTTCATGGAGTGAAAATCATGGACACATTTTAATGAAGTGAAACTACATACACATTTTAGTGAAGCAAAATCACATGTGTGTTCCTTTAACCTAGCCAATATGTCATATGACTTGTTAGGTTTGGGTTTCCAAGAACCTATTTTCTATAAATACATTTTTGTTATGAATTTTCATCATGTGAGAGGGTTTTTTAGACCTTGGATTGCATCTAAAAGGTCCACCAAGTTTGTGCACTCACCCATGACATTGAAACTATCATTGATGTTGGTACCAAAATGGGGGAGGATGCTTTTTTTTCCAAAGAAAAAATCACCATTTTGAGTAAAAATATTGAATGAAAATTACACTTCTCCAGTGTATACTGCACTTACAAAAGTAAAACCGCATAAGTAATGTTCAATTCATTGTGTCCATTTACTAACCACTCATACAAACCTTGTCTTGTTTTAAAAGCTATCTTCCATACGTCCTCCGCTTTAATCCTTACTTGACAATAGTCGGATTTTATGTCCAATTTGGTGAAGAATTTGGCTTGTTGCAGCTACTATAACAAGTCATCAATGCTTGACAAAGGATATCGATTCTTGATGGTGATCTTATTTAGAGAACGATAGTCAATGCACATTCTCTAGATTTCGTCCTTCTTTGGCACCATGATGATGGGTGAGCCACAAGGTGATGTATTGGGTCTAATGACTCCTTTCTCCAACAACTGCTTCAATTGCTTCTTCACTTCATCTACTTCAATGGTGGACTTCCTATACAACCCTATTTTCGACAGTGGTGACTCTGGCAACATTTGAATCTCATGTTCAATCTAGTGCTTGGGTGGTAGTCCCCAAGGCTCTTGAAACACTTCCCTATAGGATTATATCCTAGTTGTTGGTGCTGCTTACCACTACGTACTTCCAAGGATGCCTTCATCTCCAACCGGTTTCCTTCTTTTTATTGTTTTCCTTCTCTTAAAAGCAATAAGAAAAATTTCTTCATTTGCCCATGATTCTTCTACCATGATGGGCACTGACTAGGGAGAGTTTGGCTTTTTCCTTGTGTGCGTTTATGGAATATGTTCTTCCCTCTTTGACAAGTCTATATTGGTTATCTCTTCTCTTGAAGATGGTATCCCTCACATCCAAATATGGAATTCCCAAGATGACTCTGCATACATCCAAAGGAACCACATCTGCAACCACTTCATCAACATAATTTTGGTTGATGGAAAATTTGAATCTGCATTGTTTGTTTACCTTCAATTCCATATCCTGCCTTACCCAACCCAAAGGGTATGGCTACAGATGGTCTTATGTCTCTAGCCAAACATTCTCAACCAATTGCGTAGATATTAAGTTGGATTGTGAACCAGGATCAAACAAACAATCCACAAAGTTTTGTTTCATGTGGATTTTAATGTAGAACAATTCGGTCATCACCTTCTCCTCCATATGGTTGCAATTGACTAACACCACCTTGTTTTGCAGATTGATGGAGTTGATCTTCCCTTCTAGTTCTGAGGTGTTTTCCACCCTCTGAAGGAATATCTAGCAATACTGAGAGGGGGGGGTGAATCAATATTGCCTAATTTTTCTTTTTAACTTCATCCATTTTAAGCACGCATATTAATTATCAATTAAACAATATATGATGAACAACAAATGTTATGAACACAAGACTTTATCGTGGAACCCAATAGGGAAAACCACCAACTGTTTTCTCATTAATAAAATGTTCTTTTACAAAACTATTTTCAATCTACAACTTGATGGAGAGACATTCCCCAAGTTTCTTCAGCTACAACTGAAGGGATCCTGCCACACTCCATTTACTAGCTACAACTGGAAGGATGCACCCACACCCTCATTCACCAGCACCAACTGGTAGGAGGCTTTGACCCCCTGTTTAGTCAGCCACAACTGACAAGGAAGCACCAACTCCCTCTGTTCACCAACACCAACTGGTAGGAGGCTTTGACCCCCTATTTAGTCATCCACAACTGACAAGGAAGCACCAACTCCCCTGCAGAATCCAACCTGCCCTTGAACCACCCAACCACCCTTATTTTATAATGCAATACAATCTCTTCTTTACTTCATTGAATTTGACTCATGCACCCATTGTTGTAATTTCTACTTGTCTGTTGCAACCTTTGCTTGTTTAGTCTTCTGTATCAAGTACTGGATTGCATAACTGCTTCTTTGTCTTCTTCTGCTCTTGATCTTCAATAAGACATTGACTGAAACCTTATAACGAATAGTTCTTCATCTTGGACTCTGCTTCTGTTTTTTGATCTTCTAATGTGAACCACAAAGACACTCTCTTCTCACCATTTTTTATTGTTTATATAATTTTCAAACTGGTGTGAAAGTTAAAACATCGTGTCCCTTCATTTGAACCATTGTACATTTTCATTTAAAATGATAATCTAAACTTTAATTAATATAATTTTTCATTTTTATTCTTTATTGATATTTTCATGATTCATTCTCTTTTAATCATGACTGTGTATCGGTTCACTTTTTTCGTGAGTTGATCACAGACATGGATCGACTCATTAAATCATACTCATGTTTCTGCTGCGTTCTTGGTTCACCAATAGACCATATTCGATCATATATCGATTCTCTGCATTGTTCTGGTGTAACTCTCTATCAAATAAAATATGTATGAGGCGCTTCCTTCAAACCATTTTCATATGACCAATGGCGTAGAACCACATGCTCAACAATTTAGGCGACGCATTACAATATGCCCCTTTTAAATCTATTTACCATATGACCAATGACGGTGACCTCATGTTTAAGAGAGACAAGTGCATGAGAGCTTATAAATTCAACGACCATGATTCATTCTCCCGATGAGATGGACGATCGACGAGATTTCGACACTTCGACCTTCAGATCTTTGAGACTTACAACTCTTCAAAACTTCCGATTACGATATCGCTGATATGATCAGGAGGTTCATGTCTATTTAGTGGAGACATATCAACGGTCTACTTTAAGCCTTGAACTGATCCTTTCTTTCCTTAATCTGACGGCCAGGACTTGATCAGGCATTAAGATAGATGGCTAACGAAATTTTGGCACTTTGTACATCGGGTCTTCGTGACATCCAACATGTCAAATCTCATGATGTTGAAAATCTACTGACACGTGTCCCCTTTGCTATTTCAACGTTCGAGACTTTGGGATATTAGAGTGTTTTCTTACCATGCAAAACTCTCGAAGTAGAAACTCCCGGAGTAACGTATCATAGTGACGTCACTTAGGATGACGTGGACCCTAATTTCGTTTGCCACGTGTCACCATAATTTAAGTCTTATGTAATCTAAAATGCCAAACGTACTTTGACACTTGTGACCTTCTCAAGGTGCCACGTGTCCTTTCCAACATGTTATGTTGACGTAGTCTATTGACGTGTCTTGCTTCCTTGATTTTGGAGGTTCGGCCTTTGGGACTTCCAGAATATGGAGTATTTGATAGTGGTGGAATTTCCTGAAATGACGTAGCTTCACTTACGTCACCTGTTGACATGGTCATGAGCCAATTTCCTCTTTTGACACTTGTCATTTTCTGGTTATTTCATGTGTACATGTTGATGTGGTCTTCCACGCATCCTTGCTGACGAGTTTCGCTGACAAGGTTTGTCGATGTGTCGTCCTTCCTCCTTGACTTCAGAGCTTCAACTTTCGGGGTTTTGAAACAACTCCCGTCATTGTTGTTGTGGTCAATCTTTGATCTTCGAAATTCAAGCTAAGGTTGTTGACTCCTCTTCCAAGGCTTGTTTCATATGTGACCTCGATTTATGAACAAAGTCTCACCTCTTGGGTTCTTCACAATTTCGCGTTTTGCGATTTCGAACAACTCGTTGTTGTATCTCCAAACCATGAATCCCCAAATTCGTTGATCTAGTGCCATGTGTTCTCCTCTCAACAAACGACTGGGATTTCTTTGTCCAATCTAATGGTCGAGTTCATTTGTCATTAAGATCAAAGGTTATTGTAACTTTGCCCAAAAGGTAGGGGGCCTGACAGGTCGTCCCAGGCTCCAGGCTGGTGAGCTTCTCGTGGAGTCCAAACACCTAGAGCCCCCACCATACCTTTGAACTATGCATCGATAACCAATGGAGAGAGCCATGCATATAGACCTATATGCATTTATTTAATCTTCCAATGTGGGATAAAACCCATTTACTTGAGACAATCAACGTCGTTAATTTCTTGATCAAACGACTGCTGAATCTTTTTGCCTTTTTGCGCATTGTTCAACTTTTTAGCCTTTTCCCGTGCAATGGTTGACTGCATTCTGCAATGCACTTCTTTCGTTCATAGGAACATTGTTGATCCTATCATGATCAACAATAAACACAAATTTCCTCTCTATGCAATGTGATATTTCTTATGAGCTTTGATCATTCGAGTATTCGCTTCTCTTGTTCGCTATTTCGATCTTTGCACACTGTTTTGACATCTTTTGATGATTGATATACATGTAGACAGTTTTGATCTTTCGACTACATGTTCGCTCATCCTCCTGATATTGTGTTGTCTATCTCTCCACATAGTTTGACATCTTTTGTTAACTGATATACTGTTGACATCAATGACAATATCATTTGTCATTTAACAACAGATCATCACTTCGAGTGTTGACATCAATGACAATCTGTCCAACAATCTCCCCCTTTGTCATTGAGGTCAACACACTAACTTCATATAAAAAATCCCCCTGTGATGATTCTTTCCTTTTATGAAGTTTTTCCTCTTTTCTCTCCCCCTTTGACATCAATGGAAAAAGGTTTCTTCTCCTATGATCTATCTATATAAGTACTTCTTTGACCACTGGTAACTCCTTCTGCAATCAATCTTTTTCTGTTATAACAAAATGACTCCTTTTGTCATTGATTGCTATCTCCCCTTGAGATATTCAATACATCTATGTTTTAAGGGTTTTTGCAAAAACATCTACCACCTGTGGTAAGCTCTGTTTGTTACTGACCAAACTGACCTTGGGTCAATCTTCCTACATACATTTTCTTCCAATCATAGCTGAATGAATCCCCCTATCAATATTCTTTCTCTCTTTCTGACTATTCTCCACCTTTGTTTATGAAAAGGTAGATCTTCTTGACAGGGTTTCTTCCCCTGTTGATTTACTAACTTCTTATCTTAGTTGATTGGGATTTTTTTGTGTTTCATATGAGTAGTCTTCTTGATACAATTTTTTGTAGTGATCGAGTCTTTTCAAAACGTAATCCAATTACTTTCTTATTTTCTAATCAGAACTTCACTTGAGCTTTTACTGACTGTTCTCCCCCTTTATTTCTAAAAAATGTATCATTTTCTGATAGGTTTTCTCCTCTTGTTTTTTCTACAGGATGTGTGTACCTCATTTTGTACATCAAAATGTTGCTTCTATGGATACTGGAACACTGCGCAATTGTAGCTTATCTTATTCAAACAACTCTTGGATTTGTCCATCGATTCTCATCGATCTCTAACTAGGATACCAATTTGTTTTTATATCATCCACCTTGCCATTTGTACTCTCAATAGTCTTACGTAACCTAAGATTGTAGCATCTGTGTGCTTTCTTGGTAGAAGCATATCTAATAAGAATACCTTCATAAGGTCTGGCATCAAAATTTTCTAAGATTCTTATTACTATCAATCCTGAGCTGACCTATGTTCAAATATGAGTACTGATGTGCTTACACCTTGCCTACATTATCAAATACTAATTGATGAAATATCCATCAGATAATTTTCTTCATTGAGAATAGTCTTTGTAGCTTTCTGGACAGATATCTTCTTTTAGAAGGGCTTTAAATGTACCATTAAAATAAGATTGAAAGATTTTTGAGATAATCACCACTCAATTCTTCTTGTTGTTCTATTGTTGGAGATTCATCATCAATGACATTATTATGTGCACCAGAAGCTTCTTTATCCTTGTTTTGAGAATATTCCTTATTATTAGTTTCATCCTCCAAACTCCTATTATTAACTTCATTAATTTTAGGAGCAATATTTTCCTCATCTTTCTTATTTGGTAATTCAGTTTTTCTTTTCCATATCTTATTATTTTCTCTTGTTGTCATATTGTGTGAAGCATTTCTTATTGACTGTCTTCTTGAGTTCCAACAATTATAGGATTTATGGCCATATCCACCACAACTATAGCATCTCATAGTGTAACAATGTGCAACAATATGTCCAACAAGATTGCAGTTCCAACACCTTATATTGTTGTTGAACCTATCAACTTGTTTTCTTCCATGATGCCTACAATCCAAGGCTTTATGACCATATTTATTACAAGAAAACCAATAACCATTAAAAATACTCTCATACTTCCTTTGATTCATCCATGAAGGTGTCTTTCTTCTAAACTTGTTGTAAGGTGTATGAGTAGCTTCAGGTTGTCTTCCTTGATCTGATCTTCTAAATGTTGTAATGTTGCTTTCATTCTTTGAACATGAAAAACCCACATCATACTTGCTTTCACTTTTTATAGAAGAAAGACTTGCATCATATTTCTTGGGATTAATAATTTCTTCCTTGTTGTAGCCAAGACTGGTTTTGTCATATGGTGATCTCCGACTATCCAAGATCTCATCCATGATCATGGAGTTGTTCAAGAACTTGATTTGGGTGTCTAACTTTTCAACCTTCTTTCTAAGATTCACAACTTCTGCTTCCATCTTATGACAAGATTCTTCCTTTTTGTCCAACTGGTTCCTTACTACCTCTTCTCTCCTTTTGGCTTCTTCAATTTGGATTTTAAGTTGACATAGATTTCCCTTAGTTCTTTTAGACTGCAAGGTTTTTGCTTGAGACAACAACTTCCTTCTTTTCTTCTTTTGCTTGACTGATTTCATTTTTCAGTCTCTTAATCTCCTCTTCTTTCTCTTCTAACTGATTATCCTGCTCATATATTATGTTTTTACTGTCCTTGAGCATTTCCTTTATTTCCAAGACATGTTTTTTACTCTTTTCAACGTATTCCTGAGTGTAGTCATGAAGATAGCTATAGTCTGATTCATTATGGTGATAGAGGTATTCAGAGAGACTCCAATCAACCTTTTCTTTGGCCTTTGATAGTTCTTCTTCTTCTTCCTCCATGGGATAGATGATAACAAAACATTCTGTTATTGTATTTTAATCTTCTTCTCTACTTGCAAGGGAGAATTCAATATCAACATTATTGCAATCGGAATATTGTGGAGAGTCTTTACCTTTATTGATGGTTGAGTCTTCTCTTTTGATTCGATACATCTTCTTGGGAGGATGAACAGACTCTTTGGAGGTATCATCACTAGACATGTCATCTTCAATATCAATCTGAGTAATAGGACTTGATCCTTTAATTATGTGTGTGTGGTCATATCTAAGGGTAGATTTGTTGGAGGGAAATCTTTGTAAACTGAGAAATTTATCAAGGGCTTCAGTCCCTTTCTTGAATTTCTCAACAGTCTTAAGTTGATCCTTTAGTTGTTTACACCTTTGTTTATATTTTCTCAGATCGTCCAAAGCACTTTCAAGTTCAGCTTCCAGATTGACTTTTGCTTCATTGTCTGAGTATTCTTCAAAAGAATCTTCATCACTAGAATTCTTGTAGACTGAACTTTGTTCTGATTGAAATGCTTCATTTGACTTCTCATATGAGTAGAGGTATTTTAATTTTTCCCAGAGTTATTTTGCAGAGTTACATTCACCTATCTTCTCTTTGATATAATCAGGTAATCCATCAAGGATTGTATTCATTACCATTGAGTTAATTTTCTTGGCTTTCTTTTGAGTTGGAGTCCTTACTCTATTTGGTGGGAAATAATCGGTGATCACCAAATTCCATACATCATGTTCCAATGCCTTCAAATGACTTTCCATTCTTATACTCCAAAATATGTATTCTTCTTTTATAATAATTGGAGTTCCATTCTCAGTGTAAATCTTTTGTCTATCCATGTGTGTTTAATTTGATCTTCCTTTCAGTTTGTTAGACTGTGCTTAAAGGAACCTTGCTCTGATACCAATTTATGGGAATATCCAACAATACTAATAGGGGGGGCGGGGGGGGGGGGGGG
>ML816644.1:216789-229434 GCA_009831015.1 Picea engelmannii
ATCCCTTGTTCAAAAGGGGAGAGATTATTCAGAGGAAGATCAAAGGAGTTCAAGCAAGGGGAGCAACCCCAAGATGAGAATGGCCCTTTGCCATTGATGTCAAAGGGGGAGAGTTAATCACATTGACGTGATTGATGTTTATTGTTGGGGAGAGATAGTCACATTGACTATTGATGTAGAGAATTCCTTATCTACATGTTGACATCAATAATTGGTAATTGGTGTTGACATCAATGTTGGTATTGCCATCAATTTCAAAAGGGGAGATTGTTGGATCATGTTGTCATTGATGCCAATGTTTTGATTGATTGATTTCAAGTGATTGATTGATGTCAAAGGATTGATTGATTGATGATTGATGTAATATAATATGTATTGTCCTTGATGATAATGCATAGATGAAGATGGATCAATGAGTTGTCATTGATATGATGAAGATGGATCGATGAGTTGTCATTGATACATGATGAAGATGGATCGATGTGGTTTCATTGGTATATGATGCATTATTGGAAAAATGTATAGATGACTCATTATTGTCTTATCATGATTGATAAGGTGCACAAATGGATGAACTCCAAAGTGGTCCCCTTATGGTGAAATCCCTCACGGGAAGACGCTTTGTTGACTGAGTTATCCTAGAAGAATGGTTGGAGGACCCATGCTCTCATTATTGTATTATCATGATTGATAAGGTGCACAAATGTATGAACTCAAAAATGGTCCCCTTATGGCGAAATCCCTCACGGGAAGACACTTTGTGGATTGAGTTATCCTAGAAGAATGGTTGAAGGACCCATGCTTGTATGTGGAATAATGAGATGACAAACATTGAATTTGTCAGGGAAAATATCCTAGATGTATAGTGCTTGTCATGCCATTTCCGGTGGTATGTAGAACGTCACATAACTCCTCACGGTTAGAGAGTTATGGCCATGAGAAGTTGGAGACCCCGGGTTTGGGTAATGGACCCAAGTTTGTTTGATGGGTAACAATATGAGTTATGATATATTTTTAGACAATATTATTCTATATGGATAGTACATGTCACGCCATTTCTGGTGGTATGTGGAACGTCACATAACTCCTCACGGTTTGAGAGTTATGGCCTTACGAAGTTGGAGGACCCTCACATGTCATCTAGAAGCCCCAAAATCAAAGTGGTTTAAGGAATTATAAAAGGTAAATAATAAAGTGAAGTGATGAGTGTACTATAATTCAAAGTGAATACAAAATAAATTATTTAAATAATAAATTTAATGGAGAAATTAGAAGTGGGTTAACCCTAAAATAAGGAAAGTGGGGCTAAGTGACCTGGAAGATTTTTTTAAGGAAGCTACTTGGAGAGTATAAATAAGAGGCAAGGCTCTCTCATTTTAATAACACTTGAGCATATTGAATATCTATATGTGTCTGAGGTAACCAAGGATATCTAAGTCAAAATTCTGAGGAAATGTGAAGAAAAGAAGGCCAAAATGCAAGGAAGGATAAATTCTTTTGATGGTGTTTTCTAAGGTATGTTATTTATAGGTCATCTCACCATTTTCACTATAACTTTTTTTATATAATGATTCAGATCGTGAAATTTCTATGCCATTGTGAAAACATATCCAAGTATCTGTGGTAAAAAAATCATCTTTTGGGTCATTGTATTTTTGGAGTTACACTCTGTGGAAAATAGGGTTTGTGGCTAGTCCTGAAACTAGTAAACAACAGGTGCTTCGAGTAAAAATGTCATAACTTCTTCATAACAGATCCAAATTCAGTGAAACCAAATGTGTTAGTTAGGGTATAGTCTATAGTATGTTTTGTAACCTGATCATTTAAACAAATATTCCGTGCAAGGCACGCTCTACAAGGTGACTCTCTAGAATAAGCAAGAATTCAACAAGGTATGCCATTTTTGCTATAGCTTCTTTTTTGAGAGGTTCCAAGTAGTGAAACTTGGAGGAATTGCATAAAACACACTGAATAACATTGTGTATCAGTTTTAGATATTTATACATTACAAGTACAAAGTTATGATTACTTCAAGTTAGGGTTGTTGACTAATCCAAAACTAGGCATGTGAGACTAAAGAAAAGTTTGATGAAAATGGTAGTCTCTTGTTGTTAAATTTAAGGAAGGTTTTTAGGAATGTGATCCTATACACCAGGTCTATTACAGAGCTACAAATAAGATTTGGATGATGAAATTGATGAGGGCTTTTGGTTGAGGTACATGTTGAGTACATGGTTGAGACAAGTAGTTGATGAGTTGGCACATACATGAGGGATTTCTTTGTCTGATCTAACGATCGAGTTCATTCGTCATTAAGATCAAAGGTTATTGTAACTTTTCCCAAAAGGTAGGAGGCCTGACAGGTCGTTCCGGGCTCCAGGCTGGTGAGCTTCTCGTGGAGTCCAAACACCTAGAGCCCCCACCATACCTTTTCACTACCCGTCGACAACCAATGGAGAGATCCATGCATATAAACCTATATGTGTTTATTTGCACTTCCAATGTGGGATAAATCCAATTTACTTGAGACAATCAGGGTTGTTAATTTCTTGATCGAACGACTGCTGAAGCTTTTCGCCTTTTCTGCACATTGTTCAACTTTTCAGCCATTTCCTGTGCAATGGTCGACTTCATTCTGCAATGCGCTTCTTTCGTTCATAGGAACATTGTTGATCCTATTGTGATCAACAATAAACACAGATTTCCTCTCTGTGCAATGTGTTATTCCTTCTGAGCTTTGATCATTCAAGTATTCGCTTCTCCTGTTCGCTCTTTCGATCTTTGTACACTATTTTGACATCTTTTGCTGACTGATATACATGTAGACAATTTTGATCTTTCGACTACCTGTTCGCTCTTCCTCCTGAGATTGTGTTGTCTATCTCTCCACACATTTTGTCATCTTCTGTTGATTGATATATTGTTGACATCAATTACAATGTCATCTGTCATTTGACAACAGATCATCACTTCGACTGTTGACATCAATGACAATCTGTTCAACTCCCTCTCCTTGACATCCACACTTAACATTTCTTTCTTCTACTTCTGGAAATGCTTGGGGTTCTTCTCAAGGTGCAATTTCCAAAAATCTTCCTTAGTATATTCCTTTCGGTTGCAACCTTTGCATTTCTTGGCAGGAGGGGTTGCTTCCTATGTTGCTGCCACAATCTTCTTCTCATTATTTCTCTTATTCTTCTGCTCTTGCAATTCTGTTTGCTTAAGTGATTTTGGTTGTTGCTTTTGCCTATCTCCTTTGATGTATTGTGCCTAGACACTATCCTCGTCAATTGTATTTGGTCTAAAAAACATCAATTGACTTCTATTATGTGGTAGCAATGCCCCCACATACTTGATCAATATTTCATATCTTTTGAGCGAGACTCCAATTTGGATCGCTCTCTTCCTGAACTCATTGGTGAATTCTTGCACTGACTGTCCTTGCCTCTGCCTGAAATAATTCCCGACAATCTGTTGGTTCTCCTCATATCCAATTGGGTAGAACTGTGTTTTGATCATGTCCTTGAACACCTCCCATTCCATGACCGCTGAATCATTTTCTAGTTCTCTACCTACTATATCACTCTCCCATCATGCCAAGGCATGGCCTTCAAGCTTCAATCAAATGAATGCAATCTTCTGCTTTCATTTTACCTCATGCACACCGAAGTGTACCTCCATCTGTTGTAGCCATTAGTTCAACTTGTTGGCATCAACTTCTTCAGTATATGGTTTGATGTCCACCTTGGCCTTTACATGGAAAGGTACCTGTGTCTTACCATAACTGCATTCTCCTATCTTTGGCTCAACCTTGCATTATGCCTATGGTTTATTTTCTTCTCTCTTGGGTTCATTTTCTTTGCACTGTGTTGCCAACATTGTAACGCCATTGATGTTAATTTGGCCATGATCTTCTCAAGTTGATCCAATCTGACACTAGGATCTTTGTCCTCATTTCCAACTTGATATTCCCTAGCCATTTTTTGTTCTCTATTACGCTCTAATCCTGACAAAAACTCTTTCCCACTTCTCTTATAGTCACTTCCGGTACTTACAATACATGTCACACTAGGTATTCAAATTCAATGCTCTGATACCATCTGATTTGTAAATGGCAAACTTATTTCCCAACCACCTCCTTAACACATATCCTAATATGCTTATTCTTATTCTGTGTATATGTTCTAGTCACTACCTGTCTTACTCATGCTAAAACATTCGTGAAAGATGAGGGCATTAAAGAATAAATGCCCAACATTATTCGAGGATGCACATAATTGGTGCAAATCGTTACACATGAATAATGGAGAAAAATAAATGTATTGTCAACAAGGAGATTCTAGTAGCGACCAGGTAATAGGTTAATAGCATGTGAACATTTAGTTTTCTATACACAACAATGAGTTATATTCAAATAAAATTGTTCGTATGAAGATACTCCTAAAGATATCTTTCATGCTCATAAATGTGGTCAAACAAGAAGAACTAACCAACATTGGTCTCCCCTCAACTAAGGTTTATAATGAGCGTTAGAACAACAAGTATACTCGTATGGGCCTCTCCTCATAAGGTTCATGTTGTAAAGGGAAAACATGAGAGAAAATTAGGGTTCATGTTGGGAAAGAGCAACATGAAAGAAAACTAGGGTTCATGTTGCACAAAGGGGAACGTGAGAACAAATTAGGGATGGCACTAGAAAAAGAGGATTGTGAGAGAAATTAAAGATGGCACTCCAGTGCTTATGCATGCCTAGAGAACTAATTGTAAAACCAACGAATCCTCTCCCACAACAATTATAAAATGCATAACAACAATTAATAATGGATTGCCAATAATTTTAATAAACTACGCAAGTGAATTTGAACTAGTCAACTAATCAACACATAGAGGAAACAAAAAACAAACTCACAAGACAATATTTTTCCCTCGAAACCCAAATGGGAAAACCAACATTAAATTAGCTCCAACCGAGCTTTTATTATTCAATAATGGCATGATTACAAGCTCTCTGGTTCAGCTTGGTGCTTCTCGGTAAAGTCTCGACAACATACTACTTACTCTCTTTTCCAAAAAACCCTTTCTCCATCTCTATGAACTGGTATATAGGAGGAAGAGTGGATATGTGGAAGGTCATGCGTCCCCGACTCTTCAACGTCCCCAATTTTGGTTCTCCTCCTTTCATTTCTTTTCGTTTTGTCTTTTATGAGTATAGAGAGGGTCTACGAGTCTTTATCTCTTTAATACCTTTTCTTTTCTTTTACAATCATCTCTTATCTCTTGCCTTAGGTTTTGATGGAGAAAAAATGTGGACATCTATCATGATGGTATGGGGCCCTTCATGTCGATAGACTAGTCCATCCAAAGCCTCAAACCTTTCCCACGTTGATCCTCATTAAAGACTATGCCTTAACTAGTTGTTTGTTTCTTAGATCCAATTTGGATCAAAAGTTAAATAAAATTGTAGGAAGAATGGTCTTGGATATGGAAATGGTGTAAGTCCATAACAAAGACTGATGCATGTTGTTGCAAGAGACAAAATATTATGAGAAGGACCCTTATCCTTGCAAAATTTGATTCCCTATATGGAACACATTTTAACTTAATAAGTGGAAATTGATATCTGAGGGAAAAATATTTAAAATATTTTTTTATTGAAATTGTTACGATGATATCTCACAATCACTGTATGTATATGATAGAAGTGAGGTGACAAATCTATCCCAAAAGGGCAGATGATGGTTGTTGAGATAGAAAGCATGGAGAAGAGGCTACTATTATGACACCAAAATCCTAAGATATTCCATGATTTCCATTGAGATGTGCTATGCTATGTGAGAGAAATCAAGGGGACGCCTTGGTTATAAGACTCTATAAGTCTCTGTACTTTTCCTATGTGAGGAAGCCTTGGAAAATGATGGATCGCCCAAGGGACCATGTAGTAGAGAAGGGAATGCTTGAGTCTGGAGGGTGAGTGTCTGCAAGGAAGAGGAGACTTGAATGATTCATGTTACATGCTAGATGGGATCATGAGTGCATTGGGTCTATTTGAGAAAGCAATGAGCTAAGTTCTAACCATGGCATCCATATGGATGTGGATTCATAATCATACATATAAGTATTGTGATGAAATGTATACTTATCCCGAGTTATGAATATCAATGTAATATTTATGCATAGAAGTAGTTATAATATGCATGTTACTTGATAAGCGCTATAGGCATATGTTGGAATGCCAAAATTTTGGAGGTGGACCAGACCCTGAAGGGAACAACACTACTAAAGTAGCTGAAGGATGAAGACATGGAAAGGGTTGCCGAGATGAAGAGAACATTGAGGACGATGTTATTCCAAGGGAGAGGGGATGTAACACCCCCATTTTAATCCCCTGATTAACTTGTAATAAATTTTTATTGGCGATGGTTCTATTTCAACATGGAGATATTATTACCATGTCATGTTGATTTTGACATATTGAACAATGTAAATGTATTTTGTTTCATTAATAAAAACTCATCGAGGATTTGACTAAAGGGTGGAGCATTGGTATTGCCCATGATAATGAGAGTGGAAATAGGTGAAGGGGTTGGGGGATTACCTTGTCTGCCAAGTAGTTAACCTTCACCAAAGAGCCATCTTGCCTAGTTGCCAAAATTCAATTTTAAAATTCTCTCTACCCATTTTCCAAGAATTAGTTAATGAAGGGGATTTGGTAGTTGAGAAATGAACTGCCCACAATGATGGAGGTATGGAGAGATGGTTGGGACAACTGAAAAAAGTCAGCCAAGGGTACAACAAGTACCCACCTCATTTTCCATGATTGACCCATGAATTTCTCTACCACAAGCAAGGGGAAATCACATACCTTCTTGGGGAAAGAAGGGGAGAAAGCACAAAGTGTGCGGGGAGACAGTTTTGGAAAGAGTTGTGGAAGAACCTACGAGTAGAGAGAGAGAGAGAGAAAGAATCACAAGCCAGGTCAATTTCCAGGCGAATGGATTTGTTGAAGCTTGGAATTGTACTTTTGAATTCAGATAGAGAACTCAGAACCTGACCTAGGTAATGAGGGTCACAAATTTAATGTTGTGGGAAAGGAACCAAAACTATGAGTGGAGGATGCCGAGGGACTATAGAGGTAGTGAAGGGACTCCCTTGTGTATAGGTAACCAACTGGGAAGACATCTGAGAAATTTGTGGAGGCCTTAGGCTTGGTGGGTAAAAAGGATTTTCTATCATTTGATTTCCTATGAAGGAGAGTGGTCTTCACACCCATTAAATCCCTTGAGAAAGTGAGTTTATTTGGTGGTATAATGGCTTGGCACGGGTGTGGCAAGTTTTAGAATATATTAGTGCAATAGGGCCTATGGTTGGGTGGAAAAGCGCTCACCCTTAGTCAGTTGTTTGGTCAACAACTTATAAACAAATAAGTCCCTCATTGTGCTATGTAAGATCGATATGCTTTTGCAATTATGAAATTGCATAGTTTATGAGAAGAAATATATGAGGAATGGAATGGATGTATGTTCCATGTTTCTTGTATGGATAGTAATTTAATTTTTGGTTATTTTCCTCTTGAAATTATGTTGCAAACATCCTATAAATTAGAGTCAAAATCATGAGAATTGCATGGAATGCATAAAGAAAACATAATTTGCTGGCTAAAGGAGTTGATTTGATGTATGTTTTACATCCCTATACATAATGACATTTTCCTCACTCACAAATGTAGAATTCAGTTTTACTGTATGTATAGTGTGCTAATTCTTTGTATGGAAAACATTAGTCTTTTAATCTAGCACTATAAGTTCATACACAAATTTAAAGGATGATATGTTGTATGCACTGGGTTTACTGTGTGCTAGACAAATTGTTGTTGGATTTTGAAAGGAAATTAGATCCATAAGTTAAGGAATTGTTGAGGAAAAGGATTGAATTGCAGTTTGATTGAGGAGTGGACTCAGTCTTTGAAGTTATCTAGGTTGTAGACTTCCAGATATTTGACTATCCAGAGTTTTAACTCTTATTAAGGAGAAACAAAATATTTCCAATAACCCAAATATTCTGATAGAAGGTTCCATCGAGAAGGGTTCCATTATATGTTAAGCCACGACAAAGTGATATATGGATCATCCAGATCTGGTTGTGCCTTTTTTTATAATTTTTTAAAGTGAATCTGGATACAAGAATTCTGGATTGACGGTTCTAGGTTTTGTCTTAAATAACGTTAAAAATTGATTGGGTGCTTTATAGAGTTAAGTTTTAACCATTCATAAATGTTCTTGGAAGAATCACCCTTGGGATCTAAATCGTCCAATATCCTCGAGATCCGTGCCCTAGCCTCATCAATGATTGGCTGATTATTTCCATCGAGCCTTGAAAATATAGGTCATCGATGGTTTGGACTGATGACACATGGATGATAATGTGGCATGACATGTGGATACTAACGTGGCATAACACATGCATCGAGGGATTTGGAGTCGATTATCCATCGACGATCGACCAATTCTTTTATCGATGAATTATATTTTCCTTTCATCGACGCTTCTGTTGATCCGACCCATCAACCATCGATTCTTTCCTAACTTTGTCCATCAACGATTTGAAATTATTGTCCATCGACACTTTGGTTGATTTGTTCATTAGCCTTTTTAAAAGTAGAGGTCACATAGGCTAGCACATGTGAAATATGGTCCACGTGGACATGATGATGTAATCGTGTCAAGGGTTATGCTTATTATATTTGAGAGATCATATCTTCTTGACCGAAGCTCAAAATTGAAAGTATTGATAGTCACTGGAAAGCTCTTGAGGAGAAGATTTGATGTATAATCTCAGAATTAATGTTAGAGTTATGTTTAAGAAAAGTAACTTAGCAGGAAATCGAGAGAATTTTGTACACCCCAGTAGCCTAATGATGATTAGGGGTTTGAGTGCGTTACAATTTAGAGTAGCAGAACGAGAATGTTTTTGTGTGATTACATCCTTGAAAGAAAGAAGCTTTGGAGTTGAGGACACCCCAAGACCCACCACTCCTCCATGTAATCATAGTACCAAATTGAGGACTAAATCTTTGCATAAGTTGTAGTATAATAACACAAAATGGTTTTTCATTTGTTTACCCCAAAAAAGGCATTACTAATCCACATGAATTCCTTATAAAAAATTATATTCTTCCATTTGTTTACCCCGAGAAAAAAAGGAATTACTGGTCCAAATGGATTCCTTATAAAAATTCCTAATTCCTATTTCCGCTTTAAATTTGCCTCATAATCTCATAGATTTATTTGGATAGAAATAATTGATCAACATTCACATTCACATTGGTTAATCATTATAACCTTTTATATTTATATTGTCCATTACTTTTTAACTTTTATTTAGACATAATGTTGAGAATATTTCTCGATAAGAACTTGTACCTAGTTTTGAAACATCCAACGTTTCAAATAGACACTCCACCCATCATCAGAGACAACAAAAAGCTCAAATATTGGGAAAAGAGTGCCGAGGTATGTATTAAATAGGAGGAAATGAAGATGATCGTTGAATAAAAAATATTGAAAATAGTAATAAGCCCATTGAGATTACTAAGAAGATTTTTTTTTTTTAATTTTTTTACAAAATAATCATTGAGGAGGAAAAGAGAAAAATCAATGATTATAATATTTAATAATATTTAATGAAGACTAGTTAAGAATAATCAACAAGAAAGAGGGAAATGATGAAAGTTTAAATTGTCAATTAGTAATGTATTATAATACGATAATGTGTTATAACAATAGAATATATTAATGTATGATAACAGTTTAAATTACCATTTAATAATAATAATAATAATAATAATAATAATAATAATCCATTTTTAAGGTCACTCTCAAACTAGACACCTAAATATTTAATTGGTGTATGAGACTCCCATGTTTATGGGATAAGGGACTTTCTTTGTCCAACCATTTGACTTGTAAAATCTACAAAGATATACATAATATGTTAATAATAAAATATAATAATATATTTTGATACATTATTATATTTTATTATTATATTATAATAATAAGAAGGATAAAATAAATAAAATGAAAAAAAAGAATTATATATATATATAGTGGAACAATGAAGAAAAAGATACACAAGAGATTAAATTAAGATATAAATAGAAAAAGATACACAAGAGATTAAATTAAGATATAAATAGAAAAAGATACACAAGAGATTAAATTAAGATATAAATTATAATTGTAATATCATATAACTGAATATGAAAAAGAAAAAGATATGATTTAATAATAGAGATGGTAGAGCAGATTAACAAAATGATAAAGAATGATAATATTATGATATAGAAAAATACATGAAAGATGAAAACTAATTGCCAAATATTAATCACCAAAATGTATAATACATTATGATACTATAATATATTATATATTATAATAATATATATATATATATATATATTTTAATTAAAACGGTGGAACCTGTTATATTATCAAAAAGCCACAGTCAACAATGTCTAGTGTTGTCTCCAGCTATCTTGCCTGTATAGGAAACCAGGACAGTTGGCCTATCTGTGCTTGGTGCATGATTCTTATCAAAACACATATATGCTCGCTTTGCCCGAGGGAAACCGGGGCGGCAATGTTATAGAGTTGCAAAAACCAGAGCATTTCTAAACTTAAAATGTCTATGTAAACTATCTAAAACCTAAACAGCATGAAGATTTCAAACCAGAACCCTTGAATGACTATTTGCTTGAGCTCGCTCGCTTGTGTCCCGTCCGACGCCAGCCTGCCGGTATTGCGTAATCCTGTGCGCAAGTTGGACACTGCTTCTTTGGAGTGTTCCTTGAGAGACCTGCGAAGAGCAGGTCCATTCGCTGTTCCATTCTGTCCATACGAAAGCCCAGGTCGCTCAACATGTGTCTGAGCTCAAAAACGAGGGGCAGGTGCCAGAGAGCCGAGCAGGTGGGCTGGTCCGGTTCTCCCTCGTCGCCTTGCTTCCGTTTGCCGGTGTCCCCTTCTGATTCTGCCCTGGTGTCTCCCGTTGGACGGGTCAGTGTTTCCTCGTTCCTCTTCATCCCTGTGGTGTCGGCTGGCGGGATTTCCTCCTCCACTATGCAGGGCGGGGGGAAGTCCTCCTCGTTGCCATCGCCGTGTCTTCCCAGGTGGGCTTCGGGTGGAATCCTGTGCTCTTCTACCTTGACCACAGGCGGTTGGCACTGCGTGGCTTCCTCTGGGCTAACCTGTTCAACAATTGCCATAGGTGTCGACCAGGATCTCCTCCTGCGCCGGATTGATGCCAGCGTTAAGGCTTTCTCAAATTTTTGGATACGCTTACGCCGGGATTCAGCCCTATACCAGGCTGCACCTCGGCGTGACTTACCTCTTAGTCGAGGCATGGTGGATGCTTCTTGAGGAGGGAAAATGGGTGGAGGTCGAGAGTGCAGTGCAGTCTCCCTCTTCTCTGCGTTGGATGAAAAACGGAGATGGCTCTCGGACAGAGTGAGCTTTACGAAGGCTGAATGCATCTTGACCCTGTCCCTTGTCATTATAACACTTCCAATTGCTATACACGCGATCGCCATTAACTCTGAACCTTGAGTGCACTGTCTCCTGGTACTGCTCCCGCGCGCGAGAGGGCTCGTCGCGTTAAGGTGGCGAGTGTAAGCCATAAATCAATTAATTGACGGAGGAGTTGGGCCGGTTGATGCCATTAAGAGGCGTCCTGGCATCCTCCCGCGTGTCCTCAGTTGAGCTCGTGACATCCCATCCGGGAATATTATAATAATATATTAAAACACATTATTATATTTTATTATTATAACATATTAAAAAACATTATTATATTCTATTATTATATTATGATAATGAACAGAAAAGATAACCAAGTGATATACATAACCTAGTATATTAAGTAATTATATCTTTATATATTACACCCTTTATGTAATGTAAGGATATACATAATATATTATTCTGATTTATTTAATTTTTATTATATTATATTATTATATAATATAATAATATATTATATATTATAATAATATATTAAAACACATTATTATATTTTATTATTATAACATATTAAAAAACATTATTATATTCTATTATTATAATATGTATTCTATTATTATATTATGATAATGAACAGAAAAGATAACCAAGAGATATACATAACCTAGTATATTAGGTAATTATATCTTTATATATTACACCCTTTATGTAATGTAAGGATATACATAATATATTATTCTAATTTATTTAATTTTTATTATATTATATTATTATATAATATAATAATATATTATAAAATATATTATATATTATAATAATATATTAAAACACATTATTATATTTTATTATTATAACATATTAAAAAACATTATTATATTCTATTATTATATTATGATAATGAACAGAAAAGATAACCAAGTGATATACATAACCTAGTATATTAGGTAATTATATCTTTATATATTACACCCTTTATGTAATGTAAGGATATACATAATATATTATTCTAATTTATTTAATTTTTAACCTATTAGATAAACTCTTTATATATTACATAATCCCTATATGTAATGTAATATACATAATATATTACATTATTATATTCTAATTTATTTAATTTTTAATTAAAAAA
>ML816645.1:0-24119 GCA_009831015.1 Picea engelmannii
CTTTCCATGCCATGCTATGCCTTGCTATTCCATGCATTGCCTTGCCATTCCATGTCATGCATTGCCTTGCCTTTTGATGCCATGCCATGCCTTACCATTCCATTCCATGTCATGAATTGCATCGCCTTTCCATGCCATACCTTGCCTTTCATTTATTTTACTTTTCTTTCCTTTTCCCACGCCATGCCATTCCATGCCTTGCCTTTCCATGCCATGCCATACCTTGCAATGACATACCTTGCCATGCCTTGCCTTTCCATGCCATTCCATGCCACTCCATGCCATTCCATGCCACTCCATGCCATGCCTTTCCATGCCATGCCTTACCTTCCTAAGACATGTCTTTCCTTACCATGAAACACCATGCCTTGCCTTGCAAACCCATGCTTTTCCATGCCTTTCCTTTCCAGGCCTTGCAATACCATGCATTTATTTTCCTTTATATGCCATGCCTTGCCTTGCCTTGCCTTGCCTTTCCTTTCCTTGCCTTTCCATGTCATTGCATGCCATACCATGCCTTGTCTTTCCATCCCATACCATGCCTTGCCTTGCCTTTCCATCCCATGCCATGCCTTGCCTTTCCATGCCATGCCTTGTCATGCCTTGCCATGCCCCTCCATGCCATGCCATGCCATGCATTTCCTTTACTTGCCATGCCATACCTTGCCTTGCCTTGCCTTTCCATGCCATGCCTTTCCTTTCCAAGCCATGCCTTGCCTTGCCAAGCCATGCCTTGCCATGGCATGCCTTGCCTTGCCATGCAATGACATGTCATGCCTTGCCTTTCCATGCCATCCCTTTCCATGCCATGCCTTTCCTTGCCATGCCATGCCTTTCCTTGCCAAGGAATGTATTTCCTTGTCATTCCATGCCATGCCTTGCATTTCATTTCATTTCCTTTCCATGTCATGCCTTACCTTGCCTTGCCATGCCATGCCATGTCATGCCTTGCCTTTCCATGCCATGCCATGCCATGTCACGCCTTGCCTTTCCATGCCATGCCTTTCCTTTCCTTGCCATGACATGCCTTTCCTTTCCTTTCCATGCCATGCCATGCATTTTCTTGCCTTGTCACGCCATGTCATGATTTTTCTTGTCTTGCCATGTCATGCCTTGCCTTTCCTTTCCATGCCATTCCTTGCCATGCCAAGCCATGACTGGCCATGCCATGCATTTCCTTCCCATTCCATTCCATGCCATGCCTTGCATTTCCTTTCCTTTCCATTCCATGCCTTTCCTTGCAAAAGAATGCCTTACCTTTCCATGCCATGCCATTCCATGCCATGCCTTGTATTTCCTTGACTTGGAATGACATTCCATGCCATGCCTTGTATTTCCTTGACTTGCCATGACATGCCTTTCTTTATCTTTCCTTGAATTTCCATGGCATTCCTTGCTTTGTATTTCCATGCCATGCCATGCCTTGCCTTTCCATGTCATGCCATGCCTTTCCATGCCTTCCCTTCCCTTCCCTTTCCATGCCTTTCCTTGCCTCGCCTTTCCACTCCATGCCATGCCATGCATTTCCTTTCCATGTCATGCATTTCATTGCCTTGTGATGCCATGCATTTCCTTGCCAAGCCATGCCTTGTCATGCCTTTCCTTGCCATGCAATTCCATGCCATGTATTGCATTTCCTTGCCTTGCCATGCCATGCATTTCCTTGCCATGCAATGCCATGCCATGGCATGCTATGCCTTGTATTAAATTCATATTCCATTCCATGCCATGCTATGCCATTATTTTCCTTTCCTTGACTTTCCATGCCATGCCTTGCCTTTTCAGGCCATGCCTTGCCTTTCCATGTCATTCCATGCCATGCCATGGCTTGCCTTGCCTTTTCATGCCATGCATTTACTTTCCAAGCCATGCCTTTCCATGCTATGCCTTGCCTTTCCATGCCATGGAATGCCATGCCTTTCCTTTCCATGCTATTCCATGCCTTGCCATGCCATGCCATGTCATGCCTTCCATTGCCTTCACATGCCATGTCATGCCTTTTCTTACCATGCCATGGCTTGCATTGCCTTCACTTGCCATGCCATGCCTTTCCTTTCCATGGTGTTGTTCCAGAGTCTATACTTAAGGCTTAGAAGTACAGTGTCTAGGCATCCGAAAGTGGGTAAAAGGTGGAGAAGAGAGAAACATCAACCTTTGGCAAAGGAAACTAGGGAAGATTTCTACATTGGCGTTGTCTAGCTTCCAACTGTTCCTGGATAGTTATATCTTGTTCAATGGCTGCCCATGAAAGTTCAAGTTCGACCCGATTAGTAGTTGTTTTAAGAATAGTATCGAAAAGGTTTAAGGCAATGTGCATTTGGTTTGATAATCCGGGTTCGATATTGGGCTATGTTGGTACAGGGACAGTCATGGAGGAACAATAAAAGTAGGAAAAACTTCAGAGAGAGATTAAGTGTTGTTTCAATTTGGTCATATAAAAGAGAATTTATGGTTTCAGGAATAAAATGGGGATGCAAATCAAAGGCTCTTTCCTGTAACTGAGTTATATCTTAATAAAATGTATGAGGTGGGAGAAAAACATTTAGCTGTCTATGATGTAAGTCTCCTATCAAGGGAGAATCTCACGTATAAACAAGAGAGGAAAACTGTAAGGAAATAACCAATGTAGCAAAGAATATATGTAGAATTCTGAAAGTGAGGACTGGTCTTACACCCGTTGATAGCTGGTACAGAGGAAAAATAGTAAACAATTACAGAAAACCAAAATTCATTCACTATAGTAGTGGTCGTACTAAACTATAACGAAGCGTTCATCAATTATGAATATGAAATGAAATGAAAATATGAGATACAAGGAAACAAACTCATAACACAGTCGTGATGGAATTGAGAATCTTCATATTTTCTTTGGATTAACTCTCAAAATTGTAAAAAACTCTGTTACAATAGACACAAAAAGGTCCAGCCTTTTTCTTTTCTTTTTGTGGTATATTTATACAGTTTTACAAATAAGACAGAATCTCAATTGTCACAAAATTTCGGTTATGACAGGGAGGAGAGAAATCGCTCCATTTATTCTTCTCTATATTCACTTGGTGCCAGACATTTGTCCTCGCGCGTGCTCGCTACAGGCGACACATCTTTCAACCAGCTGAGATATCAGCCACGACGGTTCTTCTTGAAAGATGCCTTCAAAGAAGTAACACTCTCGGGCTAACTGTGACAGCCTGTCTTCCATCTGTCCGTCTATGATGTCGATGGTGCATAATTGCACGCTTGGTCTAATCATGCATTTGTCTATTTGGACTATGTCCACCATAGTCACTTGGGAAATAGCGGCCGAATCTCTTTCCTCTTTTTTCCTCAGATCAAGCTAGATTTTTTCCATATCCATTTGCATCAATGCCTCGACATTGCCTCCACTCTCAATGTCTAGGAGATCACCATCTATAGAACTAAAAGCCTCTTCTAAGGAATTCATTATCTTTTTGGCTTGCTGCTTGCCTTCGACGATGTTGTGTTCCCATTCTTTTAATAGAATGTTTCCTCTGGTTTGTTCCGAAATGGTGAACCTGGGAGTACTTCCCGAACCCTTGTTGTTTGTGGCTATTACAACCTCTTGGAAGGTGACCCATGCTGCTCCCGCTTCCATTTCTCTGGCAGATAAGTTCTCCAAAACTCGATTAACCAACAAGCAATTGTCTCGAATCTCCCCTACCTTGTCGAGAAATTTTTGTTGAGCCACAGAGACTCTGCCCCGAATCTCCATCGCCTGGGATTGAAACATCCCGATATATATCACTTTGCTTTCGGCAGTTTCCACCCTAGCCTGCAGTTGTTGGATCAAATATTTTTGATGAATCGCTTGCATCTGACTATCCCGAACCACCAGCTGTGCTTGTTCGATCTTAGACTTGAGAAACTCGATCTCATTTTTATCGGCCAACCTAGCCTGCTCTATTCCTATGCTCGCTTGATCTTTGGTGGTCTCTGTTACTGTGGCTAGTCTGGCTTCGAGGGTCTTGATGAGGTGATTCTTTCATTTAAGTTTGCTTTTTAGAAGCCTGACTTAAAACTGATTCACCGAGGCATATGCTCCTAATGTCCCTTCTATCTCAGTCATGAATTGTTCATTTTTCTTGTCCTTTCCATTAGTTATGACTTTGTATTTCTTGGTTGTCGACTCCCCTTATTGGTAAAATTCTCTCTTTACCACTGCTTTTCTCTTTTTATTGAAGAAGAACTCATTCAGAGGGAGCTCTTCTACCCTTATAGTCCTCAACTCTTCATTGAAGATCCACCCTGCGTCAATATTTCCTTGAGTCGACTGCAAGGGAGTAACTGATGTGATAGGTTCTCCGACCTGCTTTGCTGATTTTCCCAGAGTAGTAACCGGACTTTGCTTCTTCGGAAGGTCAGGAGTTTTTATTTCTGCTTTCGGACTCTTGTTCTGCTCTCCCTCGTCTTGGTGTTTTTCTTGATCGGGGTTCACATCCTTAGAACCCTCAGCATCCTTTTGTTTGATCTCTATTGTAGTTAAACTCTCGCCCCGCAATACTGTGGGAAGACAACTGCGTCGATGTTCTTGGAACTTCAGAACGTCGACTCTCTCCTCGGGTGCCAAGGTTTGTATTCGAGCTAGGATCTCAGCATAAGACCTTGCGCCTCGAAAAATGTCATCCGAGGGTGAATTATCGTGCTCAAATCTCTTGAGCCCACAAATGGCCAAATGATTGCTCACGACCCTTTGCGGATCGTGCTTCTTGTATTCAATGGAGACCAAATCTAGGTCTTCCAGGGTTGTTGCCTCGGCTTTGGCATGCCTAAAATCTAATAAAGAATAAGAATTTAAATGCACAGGAAAAGGTGGCCATACCTTATTTGAATATCCTTTAAGCTCCTTGCTTATACCACTGATTACTGTTTGTTTGGAAACCTCGCGATAAGCCAACTTGTCGAGAATGAATAATGGCAGTGCATGTGGGGGAACAGAAGCCCCGAAAACTCTGAGGTACGAAAATTCGGCCTCCACAAACCAGTCGACTATGTTGCTCAGATTTTTCACTATACTGTCTGAAATCCTGGGTGGTGGGTGACCGAATATAGTGACATGCAGAGGCACCATTACTCGGTTGAAGATTTCGTACATGAAATTTGCAGCTTTGTTTTCCTATAATTTTGAATGATAGACGTGTATGGGCTTGTCTTCTGCTGGAGTCCAACTCCAACTCATTAAGTGAAATGGTGTCAAAAAATAAACGACATCCATAATGTATGCATACATGAAGAATGAAGATGCCTTTCCGCTCTTTTTCTGCTCTCGATACTCTGTGACCCAACTGGTCAAGCTGTCGGACAATATTTTCACCCAGTCGAAGGAACTGCCTTCGACGACCCAAAGCATTAGAGGCACCCATGAAAGATAAAAATGTGAGGTGTCTTCCCTCCTGTATAACCTACATGTCATCATGGCAACATACTTGTACTGTGGTTCTAAGGAGGCTATTGAATATACGCCGTGGCTATCAGCCCTGAACTTCGCGGCATGCAAAACCCAATATTTTATCATACTGTATGCATTCCTTCTACTTGAATTCATCCAAGAATTGGGCGCCATATGTATAGTCGGACGTTGTGGGCATCTTATACATGGCTTGCAGATGTTCTGGCCTAAAAGTCCCGATGGTGACTTTCTGCTCATTCATAATGGTTCTGGTCGGTATGTCAACATGGTCCAATGCCCATCGGACCATATCATAATATGGAAATAGTCGCGGCCTGGTTGCTACTCTGTGCATTTCGGGTTGGATGACTATTTTGTACTTGGTGGTTATATCATCTTTTTCATTGTCACTAGAGTCATCGGAATAATCGACCAATTCTGCTTGCAGAACATCTGAAATGAACGACCAATTCAGGACTGAGTCGATACTTCGAGGCGAAGTATCAGCAACATTGTCCGAGCCTTGTCCCGAAACTTCAACACTGGCTTTGGATGCTTTTCATGGAGCCATGGCTGGGGATTGTGCTTTAGCTCTTCTGCGATAGAAATACGTATACATACAGAAGTCAATTTGCTCCGAGATAATGTGCTTTGTGTAATAAGAACATGCATTTGCTATAATGAACCACAACTCTTATACATATTCGAAAACTTGGTACCTTTCAGAACAGGCCTGTCAAATCATATTTAGAAATAACTTTTGCCATAAAAATGCGATCTTTATCCATCAATTTGCCCTATTTCCTAATTAATGCCATAAATTTTGGTGGTTTTAAAATATCAGTTGGCGTATGGAATGAATAAGGCTATCTCGTAAATCGTTCAAGCATCGAAACATAGGATATGTATCGATTTAGCTTAATTAATCCGGTTTTACTAACGTTAATCAATGTTTCGGTACTCGCTATATCGGGGATTTTACTTTAACACTTTGAACCTCTAACACCCGAGACTGCGATGATCGATTTTGGTTAATAAAAATGAAATCATGATTAGGGGACTTGATTAATTTCATAATTATTATATTCGCCGTATCGTGACTCGGAGCTTCGAAAACAAGTTTCCGGGAGGTTTGCATGCCGAGCTGTGAAACCGCGAGATCGCGATAAATAAAAAGGGAAGATAAAATCGGATTTAGTAATTAATTAATTTCATTTATATCCTTATCGTGATTTCGCGAGTCGGGTTTTGGACGGTGTAACTTTTGAAGAGGAAAACGCCGAGTGGCGAAATGCCGATAGAAACTTTTACCATGGTTTAGCTTTTAACTTTAACCTTGACATGGGTTACTAAAATAAGGACCTCGTGTTCTCGGCTATCGGAGCTACAACATTAAATTTTTGGATTTGGAGAACACCGAGGTGCGAAACCCCGATGACGTTTAAACATGGGTTAGGGAAAAATTTACCCTTGTTACTGTCCTGAGTAAAATATTAAAATGATTTCACTCTTTCGTAGCTCAGGGCGTATGACTTATATGGCTTATAGTATCCGACCTATGAGATCCCGAGGTAGAACAAAATAGGAAAATTTTTAACGAAAAGTAGGACTCGTTTCGAGAGTATAATAATCATCACTGCTCGCGTGATAAAATTTCAGAGATCTCGATATCTCAGAGGAAAAATATGAAAACCATATTTAGATTTTGAGCATTAAGAATGAAACTTGTGATGGGCTAGAAAAAACAAAGGGGCCTCCAACATAGGCTCCAACTAGGAATCCCGCTTTCCTATGAGGTGGGAAGAACAGTAGAACACGTGCCAATATTGGGTAAATGGAGTCAATAGCTCAATCAGGCGAAACGGTTACCAAGAATAGGGTACCAAAGGGGGAAAGAGACTTCATTCTTTACCTTGAAAAGATTTTTCAAAGTTAGATACTCTTTTTAAACTTAGTTGTAGTCCCTTTCACAACTTTCCCTTTCCCGCCACTAAATTCAGCTCTGCTTTAAGACAATCGAAACAGTCCTAGAAGACCCAATAGATCTTGCAGCTATTGGCTTGCATCAAAAGAAAAAGATTATATGTTTTTAATTGGGAAGTCCCATCTGAACTTGGGATGTAAATCAGGTTGTCGAAAAGAATTGACTACCAGAGTATAGTGATATTCGTGCATAACAGCCTTACAGATATCTCAGATATTGCTTCACTGCCAGCGAGCCTGTTCAATACCCTGGTGAAGTTATCTGGCCCCTTTTTACTGAATTTCCTTTCACCACTTTGAAATATATTTATGCATTTAAATGCTGAGACAAGGGCAATCATTTCTGAATTTCCTTTCATCGTCTCTCAGACTAGCTGGGGGCAATCATTTCTGAATTTCCTTTCACCACCTGTCTTATAATTTTCTTTTTAGAGCGCGAAGATGGGGGCAATCGGTTTGTATCAGGGATGATATCTGTGTAATATTTTGCATTATAGGTCTGTCAAATTACTTTGATTACTCGGTACCAACCTTCCCTTGACCTTCACAACATCTTCGTTCTTAGGGAGAAAAAGGAAAACAACTTTTTAAGGGCATTCTATTTGAGAAAGCTTCAATCCTCCGATGCTATTGAAAAACCTAGGAAAGTTAGGATCACTCTAAACATTCATTCGCTTAGTAGGGGATCGAGTAGTTGTGAAGACCCGCTTTCTTTCCACAATCTTCTTTGAAGCTCACGAGGTTGAAACGAAATTTTTTTATCCCTTCGTATATGAAACATAAAGATGGTGACTTTTTAAAAGGTAAACCCAAAGATAAAAAGGATGCCAGGTAGTGACTTACTGACTGAAAATACAGAGGTCAAACAATTCAAAACTGACTCTTGTAGATATTTTCGGGGATACTTTACTTTGACTGACTGTTTTTAGATCGGGTGAATCGTTTAAATTATCTTAAAATTTTCAAATATTATTAAACCAAGAAACAACTCTGTTATTTATCAGTTCAGCTGATGTTGCATTTTGAAAGGCGTTACCTCGGTTTTCTTTAACAGTCCTTTATAACATGTCTTTTGAGAACTCTCATCTTTACCTTTTCATTTGACTTTCTTTGCATAATATGAAATTATTTTAGGTATCACTTGTTTGTGCCGATTTATTTCTGACACCGACTTTCAGTTTACTTCTCCTGCTTGTTTCGTATGCAGCTGGACTCCTGTAAAAGGAAAATACGAATCTTATCCGAGATGTGTCGAAAGTTCATGAACGAAAAAAAAAGAAAAATCAAGAGCAATGTTTAAATGAAAAATACTTATATGTACACAATTTTTTTTTTTGAATCTGGCGACTGTTACATCATATAATGCTTTAGATACCACCCATTGACAGGGGCATTGAGGACTTCACCGTCTATGTTTTCCAGTAGGAAATAATTTTTTCCTTCCAAAGCCGAGACCCTGAATGGTCGATACCAGAGGTGGTCAAATTTACCATGTTTTGTTGCTTCTTCCTTTATTGCATCCCATCTTAACACTAAATCACTTGGGAGGAATTCTCTGTCCTTTGCTTTGCTGTCAAATAATGCCGTCATGCCATCTTGGTACTTTTGCATCTTTTCATCTACTTCGACTCTATGCTGTTGAACCTCAATCAACTGATTAATTCTCCTAGTGACATGATTGGGTTCTTCATTTTGATCTTACCTTAACTTCATTACTGGTAACGCTAGGTTTATAGGTAGAACAACATCTGTCCCATAGACCATTTGAAAAGGCGAAATGCCAATAGACCTTTTAGTGCTTATTCGATTCGCCCACAATGCGTATTTTAAGTGCACATGCCAAGACCTTTTGTTTTCATCCAATACCTTCTTTATTATATTTACCAGGCTCTTGTTAGATGACTCGACCAATCTGTTTCCCTGGGGGTAATATGCTGTGGAATGGCCAAGAACGATGTTATAATTTTGACAGAAGCTGATCATAGCCATAGATTTAAAGGCCTGGGCATTGTTAGTAACTATCTTTCAGGGGCAACCAAATCTTGACAGAATATTGTCTTCTAAGAAATCGATTACCACCGAGTATGCTTCCCTTTTGGTTGGAATGGCTTCCACCCACTTAGTAAAATAATCTGTAGCTATTAAGATCCACTTGTGTTGAGAACTGGAGTGGGGATTAATCTCACTTATGAAGTCTAGACCCCATTGCTGGAATGGGGCTTCATCTTTGACTGGAACTAGAGGCAGTGCCGAGAGCTTCTGTTTACCTGCGAATAGTTGACAAGGGTTGTAGGCACGCACTTTGGCATTAATGTCCGAAAAGAGTTTTGGCCAGTAGTACCCATCCCTCAAGATATTGTAAGCTGTATCTCTCCATGCGTGATGCCCCCCGCAAACTCCCTCATGAAATTCATCTATAACCCGCTGAGTTTCCGATTCAACTAAACAGACTAACATGAAACCGAGTGGATCTTTCCAATATAGCTGACTTTCGGCAATACAATATTTAACTGCATGGAGTTTTAAAGTTCTGGCTTTAGATGGTGATAACTCATTTGGGCATTTTAGAGTTAGCAGGTATGACACTATATCTCTGTACCATCCTGACGATATGAACTTCTCTTCGATCTTATTTGGACTTGTTTCCTCATTGAGCTCATTTAGGTTTGTGTCTTCGTCACCTTCCTGCAGGCAATTGATATCTAGGGCTCTGAAATTCGACTTAGCTAAGAGTTTGGCCAGGCCTTGCCCTTTTATCAATTTGGTCGGTTTGAATTCCAGATCAAATTCTTGGATTTTGGCGAGCCATCGCCCTCTTTTTCCATCACTATCTGGCTGCACCAATATATATTTCACAGAAATGGTAGGCACGTACGCAATTATCTTTGAGTGTAGTACATACGTTCTGAATGCCTTTAATGCTTTTACCATGGTGTACGCCTTTTTTTGTATTATGTCATACTTCAGTTTTGCGTCTCTAAGGCTTTTGCTGAAAAAGGCGATCAGTTGTTCGAATCCTTCTTCATTCTTTTGTAGGAGCACCGCGGCGATAGTGTGTTCGGAGGCAAACGAGAAGATAAGAAAATCTTTTAGATAGTCAGGGCTTGCTAACACAGGTGCCTCGCTTATGAATTTCTTAATATGTGCGAACAATGCTCTGGCCTCGGTTGTCCAATTTACTCCGTTGTCCTTCTTCAACATACCTGTGATCAATTTTACAATCTCAGCGAAATTTGGGATAAACCTTCGTAAAAAATTTATTCTTCCTAAGAAAGATTGAATCTCTTTTACATTTCTGGGGATATTTATAGTATCTATTGCTTCAATCCTCTTAGGATCAATCCTGATTCCATCCCTAGATACGATATAAACCAACAACTTACCTTCCCACATGGGGAAATGTGATTTCTTTGGGTTTAAAGATAGACCAAACATGCGGCATTTTTCGAAAGTCTATTTAAGATGTATCAAGTGTTCTTGGTCGGTTTTAGAGAAAACCATCAAATCGTCGAGGTAAATGACTACGAACTTATCCCTTTCTCTAATGAAAGTGATGTACATAGCATGCTAGAATGTGCCCCCTACATTCATCAAACCAAAAGACATTTTGTCATACATGAATGTACCCCATGGCATGGTGAAAGAAGTTTTCTCCCTATCTTGTTGATTCATGGTGATTTGATTATAACCAGAGAACCCATCAATCATAGACATTCGGTTAGCTCCAACTACTTTCTCTAACACATGGTCCATTTTGGGAAGTGGATAGTTGTCCTTGAGAGACGACTTATTAAGATTCATGAAATCCACACACAGTTTGATTTCCCTGCTCTTTTTCCTGACCGGGACCAGGTTTGCTACCCAGTCCGAATATCTCAGAGGTACGATTATTTTCGCATCTAAAATCTTCTTAACTTCTTTTTCGATCACAGGTAACAAAATGGGGTTGATCTGTTTAAGATTTTGCCTAAATGGCTTGACCCCAGGCTTCAAAGGTATCTTGTGATCAATTACGGAAGTGTCATATGTTCTTAACTCATCATAAGACCAGGCGAAAACATCCTTATACTGTCTGAGTAGGTCTTTATACTTACTTCTTATTTCGGGAGGTAGGAACTTGGATATTTTTACTATCCTGGATTCTGCTTCAGTTCCTATGTCACATTCCTCCACTTCTTCTGGTTGGGGTTGTAAAGTGGACTTTACAAGTATGTCATTTTGATCAAAAAATATTTCCAAAGGAATCAATCCTTTCAGAATCTGGTTGTTTTTAAGGACTAGCATACGATGGTCCGCGATTTTTTCTTGGAAAACTTCAGGATCCTCTCCTTCCTGCATGATCCACATTGGGTCATTTTGATTTTCTTGGTCTGCATGAGTTTCAGAGAATTCACCCACTGCTTCAAGAAATTTCTTAATTTGTTCGTCATCCTCAAAGACCTGCCAGTGTTGGATATTATCTGGTATAGATGGTTTGTGTCTGATTTCGATGTGATACTTCAATTTGAAAGTTCTGGGAGGAGAGAAGGTAGAAGCTTATTTAGCCAATGCATCAGCATGTAAATTCTCTGCGTGCGAGAAAAAGTGGACATTTACGGATGAGAAAAAGTTTTCCATGAGATCCCAGGCATAATTTCTATATGTTCTTAATCTGGGATGCTTGGCTAGGTACTATCGGTTTATTTGTTTGACTATTAACTCTGCATCTCCATATAAATCTAATTTATTTATCTTTAGCTTCGTGGCAGCCTCTAATCCTAAGACCAATGCTTCTTATTCACATACGTTATTAGTGTAATCTATATCCCATTGTAGTCTATAGGAAAAAGGAACCATGAACTTTCCTTCGGGAGCCACTAAAAGCACTCCTGCACCAGCCCCTTCACGAGATGAGGCACCGTCAAAATACATTTTCCAGACACCGGTGCTACACAAATCCTCTGTCATATAACTTGACTCTTCCTGCTCTATATCGTTTTCCCCCGGACAACCATCTAAACCATCATCAAAAGATAAAATACAATTTCCTAAATCTTGATCCACAATATAAATAGGCTAATTGTTTTGGTTTTGAGGGTCGCTTACCGTATAGGCTAATCTCATTTCTCTGTACAACCAAGTAAAATGACCACCAAACATAGGAATTGTAGTGAACGTCATATCCAATTGAAGCGAACCCCCCAGTTTGGCTCCCCATGACCTGGACAACAACAAGCCATACTTAGGGGGAATATCTGCAATAACCACATCCATCAGGATACTCTTAACCGGGACCTGTGCTAGGGTAACTACTAAGTCCTTTATCATTCCCATGCACTTAACCCTCCTCGAGTCAAAAGAGTAAATATCTCCATAAGGTCTGGTGATCTGGAGGCCCAATTTGTCCATGATAATCTTAGGCATAACATTATGGGAGGCTCCGGAGTCTAACATGCAATTATGCAGTAATTGATCATATACATTTAAAGTGATATAAAAGGGAGCGATAGTATCTTTGGCCCCTTCAAAATGCAGACCAAAAGTGATGTTAGGATTTTCATCTTCCAGGTTTAAAACATCAGACTGGATTTCGAGTTCTGAGACACCCATCGCTTTGGTAATTTTCTTCCGATAAACGAGGTTTTTTGCTAATTCTACCAAAGGGATAGGTATCTTAATTTTATTTATCTCATTTTCAAAACTGAAAGCTCCGCTCACCTTGTCTGCTTCTTTGGTTGAGACTTATGAATCCTTCCTATTTGACTTATTCATCTGGACCGCTTTATTACTCATGGTCCTGGTTGAAGACGTAATTTTATTTACTGTTTCGGTTCCTTGTGCTTGGGTTTCAACTTTTTCTACTTTGGACTCTTGTGTGCTTACTACTTTAGTTTTTTTGTTGGGTAATAAGTTCTCTTCTGGAGTAGGCTCATAAGTTTGACCTCTTTGTAGGATTTTCTTGGGTTGAGCCATTGAGATGGGCTTATTTTTAGATCTTAGGTTGTATTTAGGTTGAAACTCAACCATTATCATCTCAGTTTCTTGTTGAGATTCACAAAGGTCAGTATGATCACTTTCTTCAACCTTATTCGACGGTTGTTGAGTGCTTAGAGATTTTTCATAGTCTTCTTGAGTCAGATATGGTTGAGTACAGTCATCACCGAAGTTCGCGACATCATTATCCGAATCTCTGAAGTCTTGAAAATCGTTCGCTCCTATAAAATTTTCATTCTTTAAGGGAGCTTGTATTTTTTGATCTTCATTTTTTATTTGTCTTTGTTGGTTCTGGGGATTGGGGTTCCTCTTGAAATCCTTTTTGGGGAAAGAATCATCTTTGTCATGTTCGAGCTCCATTCTGGATATTTTATTTGACAGTTCTTTAATTACTCTGGCCATATCTTCTACCCTATCATCTGTGGATCTATTAGACCCTGACAGACCTACTTGTTCTCTAAAGCATTTAGTCTCTCGGTTTCCAGTTTCTATTTTAGATTTAATCTTACCCGAAGCCATCATATTAGACTCGATTTCTACCACATCATCCTGCATTCGGTTTAGGGTGTCTCCCCTTCTTTCTTGCAAAAGGAGTGTGAAATCCAACTCGAAAGCCCCCGCAAAAGATACCTTGGACGCGGGTTGAGATGGTTTAACCTCAGCTGGGATTTTGTTATAAAGTTTGTTAAATCTTTGAATAAATTCCATGACTGTTTCAGAATTCTTTTTTCTTAAAGACCCAAATTCAGTTAAATAATATAGATGGTATTTTCTCTCGCCCCATTGTCTGAGGAAAGCATCTTCCAAAGCATCATAAGACAAGATAGATGTTGTAGGTAGGCTCTGAAACCAAGTTCGGACCTGGCCTTTGAAGGTTTGGACAAGAAGTATCGAATATACATCCTCATGCTTGATACCTAGGATATCTGCGAATTGGTCAAAGAAATTAATATGTTCGACCGCGGTCAGATCCCCTTCCCCAGTGAATTTTGGTAAATTTTTTATGTAGTTTTCGGGAAGGTCATGTAGAGGGATGAGCAATACTAAGGGAGAATATCTGGCTGCCACTTTTGTAAACACTCTGGGAGGGGGGGCAGGCCCTTGGCCTCCGGCTCCTCCTAGAGGGGCTCCTCCCCCTCCTCCTCCGATAAACCCTCCACCTCCTCCTATAAACCCTCCACCTCCTCCTCTGGTGGCTTCCATCGTTATTTGTGGGAAGTTGTAAAGGGGGTTTTGGAAAATTAAAAGTGAATCTTTATTCTCTTCACGAAGAGGAAAATCCAACGAGGAAAGATAAGGAACGCGAGGACTTGGTTCCTCGGATTTGCAAGAGATGAAATCAGGAGAATCGATGGGTGTGGAGACCGAATGTGTGACACACTCTTCAGAATTTGGTGAGGTTGGTAAATTTAACAGAAGGAAATACGGTATGTCAACTACCGACGAACTTTCAAGAGGGCCATTTCCTTTCTGTACTAAAGGGACTGTCGGATGAATTTCACTCCTAATTTCGGAGCAGTCTGGCGTTAAAACTTTAGTATCAAAGAGAGGACTGCGTGAAGTTGAGGGTTCAGAAGAACTCTTAGTCTTCAGTTGTGGGGTTTTAAGTTTGTAAACTGCAACGGTTAGCTTAATAGGGCCTTTCACCTTTAGAATCTTCTCGGGATCGGTAACGGGCGTAATCTGCTTACCATCCAGGTTTTGTCTAGTATTCCTTCGACCGGATGCCAGTTTATTATTCGTGGAGTCGCCAAGTGAAAGATTGGAAAGCCTTAAAAGGTGTGTACTCTTTTTTCACTATCAAAGGGTAACACTTTCAACGAAACACAAATGTCATTTTCCCAGGGAAAAAGGTTTCGTAACTTCAGTCCCCGGCAATGACGCCAAAAAGATGTTGTTCCAGAGTCTGTACTTAAGGCTTAGAAGTACAGTGTCTAGGCATCCAAAAGTGGGTAAAAGGTGGAGAAGAGAGAAACATCAACCCTCGGCAAAGGAAACTAGGGAAGATTTCTACTTTGGCATTGTCTAGCTTCCAACTATTCCTGGATAGTTATATCTTGTTCAATGGCTGCCCATGAACGTTCAAGTTTGACCCGGTTAGTAGTTGTTTTAAGAATAGTATCGAAAAGGTTTAAGGCAATGTGCATTTGGTTTGATAATCCGGGTTCAATATTGGGCTGTGTTGGTATAGGGACAGTCATGGAGGAACAATAAAAGTAGGAAAAACTTCAGAGAGAGATTAAGTGTTGTCTCAATTTGGTCGTATAAAAGAGAATTCATGGTTTCAGGAATAAAATGGGGATGCAAATCAAAGGCTCTTTCCCATAACTAAGTTATATCTTAATAAAATGTATGAGGTGGGAGAAAAACATTTAGCTATCTATGATGTAAGGCTCATATCAAGGGAGAATCTCATGTATAAACAGGAGAGGAAAACTATAAGGAAATAATCGATGTAGCAAAGCATATATGTAGAATTATGAAAGTGAGGACTAGTCTTACACCTGCTGATAGATGGTATAGAGGAAAAACAGTAAACAATTACAAAAAACCAAAATTCATTCGCTATAGTAGTGGTCGTCCTAAATTATAACGAAGCATTCATTAGTTATGAATATGAAATGAAATGAAAATATGAGATACAATGAAACAAACTCATAACACAGTCGTGACGGAATTGAGAATCTTCAGATTTGCTTTGGATTAACTCTCAAAATTGTAAAAAACTCTATTACAATCGACACAAAAAGGTCCAACCTTTTTCTTTTCTTTCTGTGGTATATTTATACATGTTTACAAATAAGACAGAATCTCAATCGTCTCAAAATTTCGGTTATGACAGGGAGGAGAGAAATCTCTTCATTTCTTCGTCTCTGTCTTCACTTGGTGCCAGACGTTTGTCCTCGCGCATGCTCGGTACATGCGACACATCTTTCAACCAGCTGAGATATCAGCCGTGACGATTTTTCTTGATAGCTGGCTTCAAAGAAGTAACACTCTCAGGCTAACTGTGGTAGCCTGTCTTCCATCTGTTCGTCTATGATGTCGATGGTGCATAATTGCGTGCTTGGTCTAATCATGCATTTGTCTATTTGGACTATGTCCACCATAGTCACTTGGGAAATCTCGGCCGAATCTCTTTCCTCTTTTTCTCTCAGATCAAGCGAGATTTTTTCCATATCCATTTTCATCAACGCCTTGACATTGCCTCCGCTCTTAATGTCTAGGAGATCGCCGTCTATAGAACTAAAAGCCTATTCTAAGGAATTCGTTATCTTTTTGTCTTGCTGCTTGCCTTCGGCGATGTTGTGTTCCCATTCTTTTAATAGAATGTTTCTTCTGGTTTGTTCCGAAATGGTGAACCTGGGAGTACTTCCCGAACCCCTATTGTTTGTGGCTATTACAGCCTCTTGGAAGGCGACCCGTGCTGCTCCCGCTTCCCTTTCTCTGGCAGATAAGTTCTCCAAAACTTGATTAACAAACAAGCAATTGTCTCGAATATCCCTACCTTGTCGAGAAATTTTTGTTGAGCCACAAAGACTCTGCCCCGAATCTCCATCGCCTGGGATTGAAACATCTTGATATATATCACTTTGCTTTTGGCGGTTTCCACCCTAGCCTGCAGTTGTTGGATCAAATCTTTTTGCTGACTCACTTGCATTTGACTATCCGGAACCATTAGCTGCACTTGTTCGAGCTTAGACTTGAGCAACTCGATCTCATTTTTATCAGCCAACCTAGCCTGCTCTATTCCTACATTCGCCTGATCTTTGGCGATTCCTGTTGTTGTGTCTAGTCTGGCTTCGAGGGTCTTGATGAGGTGATTCTTTCATTTAAGCTGTTTTTTTAGAAGCCCGACTGAAAACTGATTCTCTGAGGCATATGCTCCTAATGTCCCTGCTATCTCATTCGTGAATTGATCATTTTTATTGTCCTTTCCATCAGTTATGACTTTGTATTTCTTGGCTGTCGACTCCCCTTCTTGGTAAAATTCTCTCTTTACCACTGATTTTCTCTTCTTATCAAAGAAGAACTCATTCGGAGGGAGATCTTCTACCCATATAGGCCTCAACTCTTTATTGAAGATCCACCCTGCATCAATATTTCCTTGAGTTGACTACAAGGGAGTAACTGATGTGATAGGTTCTCCGACCTGCTTTGCTGATTTTCCCGGAGTAGTAACCGAACTCTGCTTCTTCGGAAGGTCAGGAGTTTTTATTTCTGCTTTCGGACTCTTGGTCTTCTCTCCCTCGTCTTGGTGTTTTTCTTGATCAGGGTTCGCATCCTTAGAACCCTCGACATCCTTTTGTTTGATCTCTACCGTAGCTAGACTCTTTCCCCGCAATACTGTGGGAAGACAACTGCGTCGATGTTCTTGGAACTTCATAACGTCAGCTCTCTCCTCGGGTGCCAAGGTTTGTATCCGAGCTAGGATCTCGACATAGGACCTTGCACCTCGGAAAATGCCATCCGAGGGTGAATTCTCGTGCTCAAATCTCTTGAGCCCGCAACTGGCCAAATGATTTCTCACGACCCTTTGCGGATCATGCTTCTTGTATTAAATGGAGACCAAATCTAGGTCTTCCAGGGCTACTGCCTCGACTTTGGCATGCCCAAAATCTAATAAAGAATAAGAATTTAAATGCACAGGAAAAGGTGGCCATACCTTCTTTGAATATCCTTTAAGCTCCTTGCTTATACCATCGATTATTGTTTGTCCGGCAACCTCGCGACAAGCCAACTTGTCGGGAATGAATAATGGCAGTGCATGTGGGGGAATAGAAGCCTCGAAAACTCTGAGGTGTGAAAATTCAGCCTCCACATACCAGTTAACTATGCTTCTTAGATTTTTCACTATACTGTTTGAAATCCTGGGTGGTGGGTGATCGAAAATAGTGACATGTAGAGGCACCATCACCCAGTTGAATATTTCGTACATGAAATTTGTAGCTTTGTTTTCCCATAATTTTGAATGATAGATGTGTATGGGCTTGTCTTCTGCTGGAGTCAAACTCCAACTCATTAAAGGAAATGGTGTCAAAAAATAAACGGCATCCATAATGTATGCGGACATGAAGAATGAAGATGCCTTTTCGCTCTTTTTCTGCTCCCGATACTCTGTGACCCGCCTGGTCAAGCTGTCGAATAGTATTTTCGCCTAGTCGAAGGAATTGTCTTCGGTGACCTGAAACATTAGAGGCACCCATGAAAGATAAAAATGTGAGGTGTCTTCCCTCCCGTATAACCTACATATAATCATGGAAACATACTTGTACTGTGATTCTAAGGAGGCTATTGAATATACGCCATGGCTATCAGCCCTGAACTTTGCGGCATGCGAAACCCAATATTTTATTAAACTGGACATGGTTTTATCATACTTCATGCATTCCTTCTGCTTGAATTCGTCCAAGAAATATACGCCATATGTATAGTTGGATGTTGTGGGCAGCTTATACATGGCTTGTAGATGTTTCGGCCTGAAAGTCTCGATGGTGAATTTCTGCTCATTTATAATGGTTCTGGTCGGTATGTCAACATGGTCCAATGCCCATTGGACCATATCATAATATGGAAATAGTCGCGGCCTAGCTGCTACTCTGTGCATTTCGGATTGGATGACTATTTTGTACTTGGTGGTTATATCATCTTTTTCGTTGTCACTGGAGTCATCAGAATAATCGACCAATTCTGCTTGCAGAACATCTGAAACGAACGACCAATTTGAGACTGAGTCAATACTTCGAGGTGAAGTATCAGAAACATTGTTTGAGCCTTGTCTCGAAACTTCAACACTGGCTTTGGATGCTTTTCGCGGAGCCATGGCTGGGGATTGTGCTTTAGCTCTTCTGCGATAGAAATACATATACATACAGAAGTCAGTTTGCTCCGATATAATGTGCTTTGCATAATACAAAAATTCATTTGTTATAATGAACCACAACTCTTGTATATATTCGAAAACTCAGTACCTTTCAGAACAGGCCTGCCAAATCATATTTAGAAATAAATTTTGCCATAAAAATGCGATCTTTATTCGTCGATTTTCCCTATTTCCTAATTAATGCCATAAATTTTGGCGGTTTAAAATATCAGTTGGCGTATGGAATGAATAAGGTTATCTTGTAAATCGTGCAAGCATCGAAACACGGGATATGTATTGATTTATCTTAATTAATCCGGTTTTACTAACGTTAATCAATGTTTCGGTACTCGCTATATCGGGGATTTTACTTTAACACTTTGAACCTCTAACACCCGAGACTATGATGATCGATTTTGGTTAATAAAAATGAAATCGTGATTATTGGACTCTATTAATTTCATAATTATTATATTCACCCTATAGTGGCTTGGAGCTTCGAAAACAAGTTTCCGGGAGGTTTGCATGCCGAGCTGCGAAATCGTGAGATCGCGATAAATAAAAAGGGAAGATAAACTCGGATTTAGTAATTAATTAATTTCATTTATATCCTTATCGTGATTTCGCGAGTCGGTGTTTGGACGATGTAACTTTTGAAAAGGAAAACGTTGAGTGGCGAAATGCCGACAGAAACTTTTACCATGGTTTAGATTTTAACTTTAACCTTGACACAGGTTACTAAAATAAGGACCTTGTGTTCTCGGCTATCGGGGCTACAACATTAAATTTTTGGATTTGGAGAACACCGAGGTGCGAAACCCTGACAATGTTTAAACATGGGTTAGGGAAAACTTTACCCTTGTTACTGTCCTGAGTAAAATATTAAAACGATTTCCCTGTTTCGTAGCTCGGGGCATATGACTTATATGTCTTACAATATCCGACCTACGAGATCCCGAGGTAGAACAAATAGGAAAAGTTTTAACGAAAAGTAGGACTCGTTTCGAGAGTATAATAATCATCGCTGCTCGCGTGATAAAATTTCAAAGATCTCGATATCTCAGAGGAAAAATATGAAAACCATCTTTAGATTTTGAGCATTAAGAATGAAACTTGTGATGGGCTAGAAAAAGTAAAGGCAGCTCCAGCACATGGCATGGCATGGCATGCCTTGCCTTCCCTTTCCATGCCATGCCATTCCATGTTATGCATTGTCATGCCCTATCGTGCCTTTCCATGCCATGTCATTCCATGCATTTCAATGCCATGCCATGCCTTGCCTTGCCTATCCATGCCTTGCCATGCCTTACCATGCCATGCCTTGCCATGTTATGCCTTTCATTGCCATGCCATTGCATGCCTTGCATTTCCATGCCATGCCTTGCCTTTCCTTGCCATGCCATGCCTTCCCTTTCCAAGGAATGCCTTGCCTTGTCATGCCATGCCATGGCATGCCATGCCTTGCATTGCCTTGCTATGCCATGCCATTTATTTCCTTGAATTTCCATGCCATGCCATGTCATGCCTTGTGTTTCCATGCCATGCCTTGCCATGCCTTTCCTTTCCTTTCCATGCATTGCGTTGCCTTGCCATGCTTTTCCATGCCATGCCATGCCTTGGCTTGTCATGTGATGCCTTGCCTTGCCTTTCTATGCCATTCCTTACCATGACTTTCCATGCCTTTACATTTCATGACTTTCCTTTCCATGCCATGATGATTGAGGGGAACTCATGGGACACTTGGATTATACAAAAATAATCACTCAAATTTGTGGATCTAATAATTTCTTGCCGAATTTTGGAAAAATGTCCTCGAAAAATATCACAGGAGAAAAATAATCTCTTAGAACATTTAGAGTATAACGAATTGGATTTAAGATAGAAAAAATGACATACCTCAAACCGGGAAAGGAATGCCAAAGTGACGTGAATATGTTGTAAAAAGATAAGTTGATAATTTTATAATTTCAGAATTAGTAAAGATGCTTTTTATTATTTTGAAAATTTAGTTCCATTCTTTAAATTATATTTATAATGTATAAATCAATTTAATATCATGAAAAAACTATTAAAACATTTAGATTGTAAAATTTCAATAACTAAAATATACTCCGAAAAAAATTAAAAACTTAGAATGTATAAACTAAATTTTATTGGCATTTAAGAATAATAGAAGAATGCAAGCAAAATGATATAATTTCACCAACATATTTATTATTTGTAGCCAATTGTTTACAAGATATACTTATATAACTTTATTATGTTAGAACTCTATGTCTCAACATATATTATCATGGTGACACTTGAATGTTATTAGAACAAAAGTTATTACCTTTAATAGTACGTTTTACATGGTAAGACAATTTTGTCCCCAAGAAATTGACAAGGATATGTTGTAATACATTCATGAGTTATACGAATACAAAAACCCCAATCTTGCGACTTTTATATGATGTTCTATTTTACATATTTCCATGTGTGGAACGGTTTCCACGGTCGACAATGTAGGGTCACTGATCAATGATATCTCCTAATATTTTGATTAGTGAAGATATAATTTAAAGAGAAACATACATCACAGTAATTAAGGGATCTATTTGGGAAATTAACAAGACTAGAGTGTTGTTGATAGGTAGAATAGAGCCACATGTAGAGCATGCATTGTTCTATTTTACAGGTTGTGTACATGCTTGATATTACATAGGTTTATATCACTATGCACTTTCTGTTATTAGAAATAATTTGTCAATATGCGCTTCATAAGGATTGGGTCTCATTGAGAGCAAAGGAATGTCATGTTGGTACAACAAATTTGGATCCACCAATACCATGTTGCCTATCACACACATCCCCATCCATAAAGTCTAGCAAAATCCATAGAGTATTCGAAGGTCACTACTAAGATGCCCTAGAAAACAAAGTAGTTTTAGGTAGTAAAAGAACAAAGTCTCCTTTTTGGGTTACCTAGAAGTATCCAAATTAAAATTTTAAACATTTTCCTTTGTTTCCTTTGTTAGTTGATTGTTTATGAAGTAGAGTAACAATGGAAGATAGGTATGGATAAAATAAGAAAGTATATATGTCAGTGGAAGGGGGCATTCATACAATGAAAAAGAAAAGGGAGAATACAATGAGTAGTGATAATCATCTTCTTGTTCTAAAGGTGCCAAAGAATCATATGCAAGTACTGATTGCAATGTCATTCAAAGTGCTAATGCCATTGGTGGTACTAGCAGAGACGTTGTGATGGGAATGAATAAGTAGAAAATTAGGGCAAGGTGGAGGATGACCTGAATCTCTTCGACTTTGATAGTGAGGAATATTTTTGGACCTTAGCTATGGTTGTGCACAACAAGGATAGTAATTGATTTCAATTGCATTTCTAGTGTTTCAACACCTAACGTGTGCTCCATCCTCCCTTCCTCAACAACCAAATCCCTTCAAAAGGACCAGGATTTTTCCCACAAGCTTATGTATCTCCCAACCATAAGCATATGTCACCTCACTGCAACACACACACACACACATCATTAGAGTCTTTTCTAATAACCTAAAGGAGAATAAGAGAGGAGAGATGTATGGGTTGGAACAAGGAAGTAACAACATACATTCATAGTTTGTGTCAAATCCTAAGAGAAGGTGAGGATGTGGAACTCCATGTGGCATCTCCACCTAGCCCTCCAAGATATGGGATAGGGAGCCACACAATAGGGATTTCAAATTTCAACCCTTATAGGCCATATCTCCACAATATTCAACAAACAAAGTCTCCCACTAAGGACCATAATTAAATAAATGCATGCACATGTGCAATAATTAAAAAATGAAAAATTAAATAAGCATGGATCAACATAAGTTCATGGAAACCAAATTCCCATCACCAAATTTAACCATGATCATACATAACATGAAAAATACATATATTTCCATAACAAAAAACAACATTAATTTCACATTCATACACAATGATAAAACACTTATCTTTTAATAGAATATTTTCCAAGAAACTTGTTGTGTATGAGCAATTTTCCACCCAACCATAGGTATCCAATGCATATTACACCCCCAAACCAAGCTCCACCAAGATGAAGAAACCAAGATACGAGTTTCCATCTCTCTCAACTCAATCCATCTGCTCCAATGCTCATCCAATTTGCATATTTCAAAGCACTCAGGCATCTCATTCAGTGCTCAAACAACAATGGCACTCTCATTCACTGCCCCACATAGCACAAGAAATATCTTTGTTTTCTCTTCTCAACAATGCCTCATGGATATTCTTCCCTCCAGTGCTCTTCAATATGAGAGCCCAATTTGTTGTATGCTTTCTAGAAATTACTTGCATAATAATACTTGGCTCTCAAGCATTCAAAGAGAAATGAGTACATGATGGTAATGTATTCATAATTTTCCCACCCTCTATGCTCTCCTCCAACGATCTATTTCCCATCCAAGGTCTACAATTTCCTCTTCACAATGCTCATTTTTGGGGGTCAATTTTTATATTGGTTAGTAATGGAGAACATAAAGTTAGAATTCTAAGGAATGAATGTGAGAGTGATAGAATGAATGGAGTGAATGGAAATGAGAGTTGAGGGAATGATTTCTAACATTCCTTCTAGAAAAAAAATGGAGCACTCTTACACTCGCCCGTGGTGATTGTACTCAAATCACGCTTCCATAACTAGGTGAGAAGATTTCCCCACCAACCTCTTACATGCATCCAATGATTGGTTTTATAAGTGGTAGATGGATTCATTTAAGGCACAAGGTGGAAAAGAGATGAGATGTAATGTTGACACTTCGTAATAGAGGATATACTTTTCCATACACACACACACACACACACACACACACACACACACACACACACACACACACACACACACACACACA
>ML816645.1:32532-43064 GCA_009831015.1 Picea engelmannii
CTGACACTTTCTTATTTTGTAATTATTTTCAGGGCCTACATGTACTTCCTTTTTCAATTCACTTTGTCATCTTCAAAAATTCATTTCTCCTCAACCATGAGGATCCATGTGACGTGCCACATACCACCGAAAACAGCATGATGCGTACTATCCATTCATGGTTTTTGTATATGCATGCGCATTTTCCTTCATGTCCAAATACCTTTATCAATCTTGCGGTCCAAAAGCCATGACTAGGGTTGACATCAATGACAACAATCAATCTTCCAACAAAACCCTTATCCTAAGTCTTCCTTACCCACACTTCATTTTCTGCTTCTAGTTGATTTCAATTATTGTTTTTATGGTTTGCATTACAGTTTTGGGATAGTTTATTTAAGTTTGATTTTGAAATCACGGTTTAAAAATGAGGTGTCTCCTTGTATGCCTGTTTGAATTTTCAAATTTTCAAATTTTGTTGAGTCATTAATAGCGCTACGGGAATAAGCCTATTCCCGTAGTGCCAAAAAATAATGCCTTCATACGCGCTTTCCATCCTGATTTCATTATGATGACACAAATCGTGGGTTGAGAGTTCACATGCATCCACGAAAGCTTGGAAATCATTTGCAAATTCAACCGTTTCAGAGTCTGATTGCTGTGTACTCATGCATGACTCATTTCAAATCACCCTTTTTCTTGATGATCGTTATATTTCTCTTGTTCAAGTTTGTTGAGTTCAAGATTGCAGTGAGGAACATAGGTATCCACTCAAAGGAAATGGTATACATTAACAATTGCAGGTGGCAAATTTGGAACCCGAGAGCACCAGTTGTAGAATTGTGTTTGGATGGCACCAAAGAGGAGCGGATAGGTTGTCCAAATAGAACCATAGGGTGCCAAAATTCTTGAAGCCTATCATCATATGGATCAAAGGTTCAGAGACGCTAGACAGTTTAAATTCCTCACCACTTTTTATGGTTATGATGAGCAAGTCTCCATGGAGTTCGCTCTGAATTTCGATGGTCACGAGGTCGAAATCGGTAAAATGCTTATGTTAGTAACATAACAGACTATCGCAAAGGCTTGTAGGCTCGTGGTTGGCGGAGAAATATGGTGGAAGAAGAATCATGTTGTCACATAATTTGTAAACCAATTCTTGCTTCCAGATAAGAAAAATCTGGATTGGCGAAGGGGAATACCTTGTAGCTGGATTCGGCCCGAATGGAACACAACTCTGGTCATGATCCATAGGTATATCACCTACGAAGGAGGGTTCTCATTGGTTTATATCTACCATATCAGAATACTTATTCATTTAAATGGTGATTACCCGTTAAATCTCCCTTATTTACTGCTCAAAAGCTTGACAAAAATGTCGAAAAGAGTGTAGTCACTCTCTACCAATGCTAAAAGCAGCCTGTTCCATCAAGTCTTGATTAAAACCCTAGTCATGTCTAATTTGAGCAAATTATAGAAGCCCTAGAGCTGGCTCACAAAATCTTTAAACCCTATCACTCAGTCCAATAAGAAGGAGAAAGGCAAAGGGAGGAACAACATTACACAGGGTCGAGATATTTTTGATGAAACCCCCGTGAAAGAAGAGTTTTCTGATATCAAGGTGACTAGGAGGAGCAAAAGTAAAAGACCTAGGTGGGAGCCCGAAATTGAAACATTTTCTGATGAAGATGTTAAAGGGGAAAATGATTCAGATAATGATATTGATGCTCAAACTACAGTCAAACTTGAAACGCCATCAACCAGCAAAAGGGGTGCTACAACCAAAGGGAAAAAGGTTAAAGGTGTGTCTGTATCACAGAAACCTAGAAGAAATTCTACTAGGGTCACCAACAAGTATAGACTGAAGTCAAAGGCAATGTTCAATCCGTCAATCAAAGAAGAAAACTTCATAATCATAGAAGATGATTCTGAGAATGTTGAAGTAAGTACTAGGAAAAGGGAAAAAAGGACTCCATTGCCCAAGAAATCTGTCAGTAAAGGTAAAAGAATACTTACACCACCTAAAGGTATTGTAACAAAAGCCTCAACTAGGTTAGCGAAATCTAAGGATATGGCCAAAGGTATCAGTGAAACCCCTGAAGATAAACAAGATTACTTTGAAGACTCAGATCGCATACCAGATGTGCCTGAAGCTATAGATTCAACAATTTATGAGGATGACCATAGCTCAGAATTAGTCCTAAAGTACCAAGTTAAATCCAAGAAACCCAATGTTGCCTTAAACCTGAATGAACCTGCACCTTTTGAAGAATTCTCAAGATTCAAAGTTAAAATTAGAACCGATAAAGAAAAGATCAAGGAGTTTCAAAAAACAATAAGACAATTAAAGAAGGAGAAGTCGCATATAGAACAATGGAATGATTGCCAGCAAGAAAGTATTCAAGGATTTAAAAAGAAGAATAAAGAGCAAAGGCATTTCTCAAAGAACTCAGGGAGATTAATTTCAGACTCTATTGGCACAATGTCGTGCTTACCACAAAGCTCAAACAGAAGAATGCCAAAGCCACTGTTGTGATTATATCCAAAAGGTAACATGGAAATTTGTTACAATCATGTTTTAAATGTTTTCCATGAAATATGGAAAATCCTACTCGTTTTTGGTCAGTAAAATGCTAAGACCTTGATTTGTTTTACAGAATCAAACAAAATTCCTATTTTGTACAGTCAAATGTAATGCTAGCAATATTTTCTATATCAAGCTATTGAGCTGTGATCTATTTTGGGGTTGTAGAATCTCTTTTTGAGTGAACTACCTTAGTAGTTATATACTATTCAAATCTAGTCATTAAAGGCTATACTAGATGATAGGATCTGAAAGTTTGATAGATAGTTTAAATAGATAGAAGAAAGACCATGTTGAGGTCAAAAAATTGGATATCCAAGGGACACTTTTGTGAAGCACATTGTAAAGGTATTTATGTTCAATTTGACACTTAATAGAAAATGCATATGGATAGTTAAGCTCTCTTTTTCTATTATGTTATTTCTCTATTCGTGCTTGAATTCATTATTCGAATTGCAATGATTTTTTATTCTTGACTGATTATTTATACAGTGAAAATTTTACTGTAAAGATTATTTTTCAAGTTTGATATCAAGCTGGCAATCTTGTTTCTTTATCATATTTTGAGGTAAGAATTCTTGTGAAGTTGACAAATTGAAGGCTTCACCTTCCTTTTTTTTTTTCTAAATTGGTTTAATCCATCTTTGTGTTCACCTATTATTAAGTCAATGGGATATACTCTGTTTTAATCTTGTTTTTCATGTTATGTTGTTACCTTGAAACCAGTTTCAAACCACCTTATTCAAAAACACCAATCATAAAACCCTCAAAACGCTTTTGCAATAAATCAATGATGCCCTAGCTTGTCCTTAGCAGTCGAGTGCAAATTTAGGGACTAACATTTTTGGCTCTGTTTCTAGGGACGAAGAAATGAAGAGATCTTACCTGGGGAAACGACAAGTTTTCATTCAAATCTTGGTGGTGAACAAGAATTTGGACATTATTTAAGACTGTGATTATTCACCTGGCAACTCCTCTGTGGTAATTCTGGCTCCGAAAAGAGAAGGCAAAGGACCTAAAACTCCTCTAAATTCTTCATCATCTAATAAGAGACTAGTAACAAGGAAAAATCCAGATCTCGATCCTGTTGCAGCAGTGCCAGATCCTGAAAAGTTACTAAGAAAACCTAAAGTTATTTCCGGTCAGTATTCACTCTCAAAGGGAAAATTATCTTCAGAAAATTCTCAGGCATAATCCTCTAAAGTCATCAAAACCCAATAAAATGAAGATTTGAAACCTGAAAGTGAAATTAAACCTATTGTTGAGTCTGATATAGTTTCATTCCCTTCAACTATTTTAGAATTAAATCCAGAGCAGAAGAAATTACTCATCGAACTCATTAAACAAGAGTATCCAGACATCTTGCCATTGATTGAAATTTTGAGAGGTCACAACACAGATATTAAGAGAGAACCTGAGACATATTTGTCATCTCTTGGATCTATCTCATCCGAATATTTCAGATCACACTATTTTTCTTTTGAGAACCCTTTGTTTCTCACCCCATTAGATGATCATAGTCAAGAGGAGAAATCCTTGTCTGATAAAGATCAAGATTCAGTGTCAAAACATATAAGTTGTGACACACAAAAGACGCCTTGTCCTTCAACATCACCAATTTTACTTACTTACAAAGTTCCAAAACTAGCCAATATGGTTGTAGACAGAATGGACGAAATAGTTGCAGGAAGGTATGCTCCCTTGGTTCTTCCACAAGTCATGTATGCATTTCCACCAAATGATTATATGAGATACTTGCCCAGATTCAATGGAGATGGATCAGTTACTGCTGAAGAGCATTTGAGTTTATTTTATAGTTTTGCAAATAATTTCAATGTAGAGCATGCTGATGTGTGGATGAGACTATTTGTACAAAGTCTAAATGGTGAAGAAAGAAAGTGGTTCAGAAGTTTACCTCCCAATTCAATAGCTGATATCGTAGCCTTAGATGATGCCTTTATCAAACATTGGGCAGACAAAAAGGACTTTCTATACCACATCACCGAATTTGGTGCTTTAAGGAGGAAACAAGGTGAATCAATACCTGATTTTACCAAAAGGTTCAACCAGATGTATGGTAAAATTCTAGAGGAGATAAAACCTTCAAAGACATCAACTAAAATCACCTTTGCCAATGCTTTTTATGCCAAATTTTCCTTGTTGCTCAGGGAAAGAAGAACTACTACCCTCAGCCTGATGAAAGATGTTGTTATCGAGGTAGAATCTAACATATTAGCAGCAGACAAATTGAAGTCTAGAAATGATAGAGAAAGGAAAAAGCAAAAGGAAGAATTGCCTTTATCTTCCAATTCAACATCTGATTCTAAAATGGATGAAATGGCTAAGATGTTGAAAACTTTGACATCTGAAATGACAAGGTTGAAGATAGAACAAAAACAACCCAATAGACCTCTACTGGAGGGTGGTTACAGAAATCCAAATCAGTTCAGAAGACTGAACAATGTTCCTCAGATTTTACCAAGAGAAAGGATAAACCAAGATGACCAAAAAAATTTACCTCCTTTTCAGAATAACGTGGTATATGAGGAGGAGGATGAGGATGATACCGAAGAAGATCTTGCAGTTCATTTGAATGATTCAGAATCACTTCCTCTGCATGTGACACAATAGGATTATGAAGATTCTTTGATTGCAAATCAGTTTGAGGAAGGAGATAGAGATGAGATTATCCAGCAAGAACCTAAAAGAAAAAAATACAATCTCCAATTTGGTTCCAATGCACCTAAAGTAGATACACCTGTGTCCACAAAGAAGGCCAGTACTCCAATTAAGTTAGGGTTTATCAAAGATGTTCCAAAGATTCATGTGGATCAACCATTGAAACAACTTGCCAAAGATAACACTGCTGACATAAAGGAACCAAATAAAAATGTTTTTGTTTTCAATTTAGAACATGAAATCAACAAAATCAATATTTCAGTGCCATTATTAGAACTCATGAAAACATAACCTTTCAGAAAGACCATCCTCAAGGCTCTTCAAGCACCAACTCATGTCACCTTTTCAGATACAGTTAATCTAGAGGATGAAAACCCTACTATAACTATTGGTCCTCACATTGAAGACAAAATTGATGCCTCTCCACCTTTTTACATTTCATTGAATATCCATGACAAGATATTACACAACTGCTTAATGAAATCTGGTGCCTCGCATAATGTAATGCCTAAGTTGGTGATAGAAGAATTAGGGTTGGACATTACCAGACCATATCATAATCTATATTCTTTTGACTCCAAGAAGGTCAAATGCCTTGGAGTTATGAAAGATGTGGTGGTTACTCTTTCCCAGTTGCCTATTAAAAGTGTGGTATTAGATGTTATTGTGGCTAACATACAACCAAAATTAGGAATGCTTCTTTCAAGATCTTGGGCTAAGAAGGTAGGTGGTACTCTGCAGATGGACCTTAGCTATGCAACCATACCTATTTTTGGTGGGGAACGACGAAGATTATACAGAGAAGTCAAATTGGCTTATTTGGTAAGTGATCACAATAATCCCACTAATCATCCAATATATGCTATAGAAGATGATCTAGGTTCTTCTATTTTTCATATGAGTGAGGAAATGGCAGAAGTATCTGTCAAAAAGTCAACAACTACAGTGGGAGATAGTAAAGACAATTTTGTTTGGAAAATGTATTTTGACAGGGAATGTTCTAAAGAAGGTTCTGGAGCTGGTATTGTTTTCATTTCCCTTGCCAAGGAGGTTATTGTTGGATCATGTTGTCATTGATGCCAATGGTTTGTCATTGATGCCAATGGTTTGTCATTGATACCAATGGTTTGATTATTTGGGAGATTGTTGGATCATATGTAAATGGTTTGGTTTGATTGATGTCAAGTAATTGATGGATCATGCCCTTAATGAGAATGCTATATGTCCAAGTGGAAAGCAATTGATAAATATGGATCATTCCCTTGATGAATGTTATATGTCCAAGTGGAAACCAATTGATAAAGATGGATCATTGATATATATGATGCAGTGGTGAATTGATTGTCTTATCATGGTTGATAAGGTGCACAAATGGATGAACTCCAAAGTGGTCCCCTTATGGTGAAAGCCCTCAAGGGAAGATGCTTTATGGAATGAGTTACCCTAGAAGAACGCTTGGAGGACCCATGCTTGTAGGTGGAATAATGAGATGAAGATCATTGAATTTGTTGGTGAAAATATTCTAGATGGATAGTGCTTGTCATGCCATTTCCGGTGGTATGTGGAATGTCACATAACTCCTCACGGTTTGAGAGTTATGGCTATAGAAAGTTGAAGGACCCCCATATGATGGCTTGAAGCCCCAAAAGGTCAAAGAAGTCAAAGTGCTTGAAAAGAAGAAATCAAGATGGATTATTTAAATGATAAATTAAAGTGACAAAATCAAGAAGGAATATTTAAATAATAAAGTATTGGAGAACTTTCTATTCATGGAAAGTGATTAACCCTAAATAAAGGAAAATAGGTTAAGTGACCTAGAAATGGGTTAAGTAACCTAAAAATGGGTTACGTGACCTAGAAGATGAAAGTATAAATAAGAAGCTAGGATCTCTTATAAAAAAATACATTTTGGTGAGAATCCTTTTATAGATCAATGGAGAGCTTCTTGTGAATATCTTGTGGAGGATTGATAGAGAGCCTCTTGAGAGAGCATCCTATTGATGTGGATCTCTTGAGCATGATTGAAGATCTATTCCGAGGAAGAGAGCGAGAGGAGGATCTCATGGACGCATCTAAGTTTCGGCATGTCGGAGATCTTGATGAAAAAAATCTCGGATTCAAAGAAAACCATATTTTCTGATGTCCACGCGGGCTATCTGTGTATAGGGTGCGTGTACACGTGGGCTGGTTGTGTACAGGGAGCGTGGAGTAGATAAAATCATGTAGATTTTTGTTTGAGCTGGTGTCAAGCTCTTGGATGATGAGTCGGGTTCCAGATCTACATTCTATGGCCTCAGATCTATCACTGAGACACTGGTATGGTTACATTATTGTCTTGATAGATACTATTGTTTGATATGTTGTGAATGCTTAGGGCATTCCTGGTATGGCTTCTATGATGTGCTTCAATTGGTTTATTTGGTTGATGAAGTGAGCAACACTCTTGTGATTCAATAGTGACATGATTGCTATGGTATACTAGTTACTTATACATGATTGAGATAGCATTCATATTGATGTGTTGTGGAGCATGAGAAAGCTATTGGAGAGCTTGGATGTGTTATGACTAGCTATGGGTTAGTTTAGACAGTGGAAGATAGAAGAGAAAGTGATTGCAGGTTACAGAGGAGCTAAGCATGTGAAGAAAAGAAAAACTCTAGTTTCTTAGAAGTACACGCTTGCTGCATTATACACTGACCGCATTTACACGCGCGCTGCACTACTGACATGTCTCATACCTGTTGATAGATTGATATCTATTGAGGATTTTTGCCTCATCTCAGTTGGTGCTGAGGGTGTAAGATGAGTCTTGCATTATAGAGCTGGTGCTCTTGTAGAGTTGTACTCTATTCAGTTGTTGCTGATAAACCCCAAGGATTGTAGTCCATAATAAAAATAAAATTGTACATACATCTTGTGCTCTTTGTGTTCATTATGGTGATGACTTGTTGATGATATATTGCTGACATATGTTGCTGATATATGATCACATCTAACTAGTTATAAATGACAACAATGGGTAATGAATAAATGTTGAATGCTAATTGATGCGTTTTTGTGTAAAAGGGAAGTTTTGGGAAAAAGAGCCCCACACTCATTCACCCCCCCTCTAAGTGTGGTAGGTGTGTCCAACAATTGGTATCAGAGCCGACCTTCACTATAAGCCTTAACAACGTTGAAGGAGATCCATAGACACACAAATGGATGACGAAGTTTCAATCCTTGATGAGGAAAACTATTCTACTTGGAGAATAGAGATGAGAGTGTACTTGAAGACAATGGGAACAACTATTTGGAAGGCAACCATCAGTGGATATGTTCCATTGAAGAACAAGTCAAAGTTTGTAGCTCAAAGGGAAGGAAAGAAGAATGATGCATTGACTCTCAAGACAATTCTTAGTGTACTCTCAAGCCCTATTAAAGAGAGCATGGGACAATGCACTTCCGCCAAGGATCTATGGCTAAAGATAGAGAAGACATATCAAAGAAAGGAAGGGAAAGAAGAAATTGAAGACCACTCCATCAAGATCATCAAAGGTAAAGAATCATCAAAAACTCTTGAATGCATTATTTCTAAATGTGATTTTGAAAACATTTCAAGTGAAGATAAAGAATCAAGTGATAATAGCACAATGGAAGATTTTGAAAACATTTCAAGTGAAGATAGCACAAAGGAAGATCTTGAAGACATTTCAAATGAAGGCAAAGAAGTACGTGTTGATGTTGGCAAAAAGGAAGATCATGAGGATATTTCAAATGAAGGTAAAGAACACTCTAAAGCCCTTGATTGTAATGATGATGATGATGAATTTTTCTCTACAAGTGAAGAAGAAGATTTAGATATAGTTTGTGTAAAGTTTGATGGTATTTATCCCATGAAAAAAATAGAAGGAAATCTATTAAAACTTCAAAAGGAAATTGAAGAAGGGTTATACATGTATAGAAGTGATCATTTTTATACACACTATAACTATATTTCGGATAACACTAAGAATTTTCTTAGGAAAAGTCTAAGGCACATATTGAAGTTAAAAGAAATGATCAAACAACAAGAAGAGAGAAAATTAGAAGAAAAGGAAGAAGAGATCACGAGACAAAAAGAAGGAAAAGAAGATATGAATGTAGAAGATGAGATTCACAAAAGTTTTGAAATTATTGTCCATCTCAAGATCCAAATTGAAGAAGACAAAAGAATAGAGGAACTATTGAAGATTCAAATAAATAACAAGGAAGATTCATGTTGCAAATTAGAAGCTGAAATTGTTGACCTTAGAAAGAAGGTAGAAAAGTCAAACAAATTCTTGAATATCTCACGAATCTTGGATGAGAACTTGGAAAGTCAAAGACCATCATGTGATAAATCATATCTTGGATACAAAGGAGAAGATAAACATACTGAAGAAAGCACCTCAAAGAAGCATGAGGTAAGTCCATCAAAAGAGGAAGACAATGTTGCAAAGAAACCATCTACACAAGGCAAAGAAAATTTCAAAAGTACAAAGCAAGGAGGACATCAAGAAGCCATTCTTGAGACCCCAAAGAAAAGGTATGAAAGTGTTTTTCATGGGTATTGTTATTCATGTAATGGATATGGTCACAAATCTTTTGAGTGTAGATCCTATGAAAGAATATATAATGGAAGAATCCATAACACCATGAGGTGTGGGAGATGTGATCAAGTAAGACACATTGCTATTCACTGTAACTCAATGAGATGCTACAGCTATACTGGATTTGGCCACAAATCCCAGGAGTGATGGAACACAAGAAGAAATTCCATGATGAGGACTTCACATAGCATGGATAGAAGAAGGAATGAAGTAAGAAAGGGAGACATAATTGAAAAGATGGATATTTAGAGCTCAAGTTTTGAAGAGAAGGGTCATCTACATAAGTGGGTGAAGAAGACAGAGCAGCCAGATCAGAATGAAAGATTGAAGGAAAGTTCAAAAGTGTCATCTACTAAGGCACACACAGGTAACAATGGTGACAGTCGTGTATACACGTGTTCTGACCTTGAATAGGTCACGCACACACGTGCTCAGTTGAGCAGTAGGCCACGTGTATGTTGAAAAGCCTTGGGAAAAAGGAAATGCACATGGCTTGGATGTTGATGTGATGGTATAACTCTGTCTGACATGACTTATTGAAGGTTCTGACATTTTCTCTAGGTGTTCATGGCGAGATCAAGCAATGGTATAGTAAAAATAAATATTGGGTGCATGGCACTAACCCAAGAGTATGGATTGATGTTGATCAAATGCTCATCTATTGGATTATGTAAAATAAT
>ML816645.1:44052-83808 GCA_009831015.1 Picea engelmannii
ATCATGTTGTCATTGATGCCAATGGTTTGTCATTGATGCCAATGGTTTGTCATTGATACCAATGGTTTGATTATTTGGGAGATTGTTGGATCATATGTAAATGGTTTGGTTTGATTGATGTCAAGTAATTGATGGATCATGCCTTTGATGAGAATGCTATATGTCCAAGTGGAAACCAATCGATAAATATGGATCACGCCCTTGATGAATGTTATATGTCCAAGTGGAAACCAATTGATAGATATGGATCATTTATATATATGATACAGTGGTGAATTGATTGTCTTATCATGGTTGATAAGGTGCACAAATGGATGAACTCCAAAGTGGTCCCCTTATGGTTAAATCCCTCACGGGAAGACGCTTTATAGAATGAGTTATCCTAGAAGAACGGTTGGAGGACCCATGCTTGTAGGTGGAATAATGAGATGAAGATCATTGAATTTGTTGGTGAAGCTATCCTAGATGGATAGTGCTTGTCATGCCATTTCCATTGGTATGTGGAATGTCACATAACTCCTCATGGTTTGAGAGTTACGGCTATAGAAAGTTGAAGGACCCCCATATGATGGCTTGAAGCCCCAAAAGGTCAAAGAAGTCAAAGTGCTTGAAAAGAAGAAATCAAGATGGATTATTTAAATGATAAAGTAAAGTGACAAAATCAAGAAGGAATATTTAAATAATAAAGTATTGGAGAACTTTCTATTCATGGAAAGTGATTAACCCTAAATAAACGAAAATAGGTTAAGTGACCTAGAAATGGGTTAAGTAATCTAAAAATGGGTTAAGTGACCTAGAAGATTAAAGTATAAATAAGAAGCTAGAATCTCTTGTAAAAAAATACATTTTGGTGAGAATCCTTTTATGGATCAATGGAGAGATTCTTGTGAATATCTTATGGAGGATTGATGGAGAGCCTCTTGAGAGAGCATCTTATTGATGTGGATCTCTTGAGCATGATTGAAGATCTATTCTGAGGAAGAGAGTGAGAGGAGGATCTCATGGATGCATCAAAGTTTTGGCATGTCAGAGATCTTGAGGGAAAAAATCTTGGATTCACAGAAAACCCTATTTTATGATGTCCACGCGGGCTGTCTATATATAGGGTGCGTGTACACGCGGGATGGCTGTGTACAGGGAGCGTGGAGTGGATAAAATCATGTAGATTTTTGTTTGAGCTGGTGCCAAGCTCTTGGATGATGAGACAGGTTCTAGATCTGCATTCTATGGCCTTAGATCTACCACTGAGACACTGGTATGGTTACATTATTGTCTTGATAGATATTATTGTTTGATATGTTGCGAATGCTTAGGGAATTCTTGGTATGGCTTCTATGATGTGCTTCAGTTGGTTGATTTGGTTGATGAAGTGAGCAACACTCTTGTGATTCAGTAGTGACATGATTGCTATGGTATACTAGTTACGTATACATGATTGAGATAGCATTCATATTGATGTGTTATGGAGCATGAGCAAGCTATTGGAGAGCTTGGATGTGTTATGACTGGCTGTGGTTCAGTTTGGGCAGTGGAAGATAGAAGAGAAAGTGATTGTAGGTTACAGAGGAGCTGAGCATGTGAAGAAAATAAAATCCCTAGTTGCTTAGAAGTACACGTTTTTTTGCATTATACATTGACCGCGTTTACACGTGGGCTGTAGTGAGCCAGGGTGTGTTCACACGCGGGTTGCACTACTGATAGGTCGCGTACCTGTTGACATATTGATATATGTTGAGGATTGTTGCCTCATCTCAGTTGGTGATGAGGGTGTAAGATGAGTCTTTCATTATAGAGCTAGTGCTCTTATAGAGTTGTAGTCTATTTAGTTGTTGCTGATAAACCCCAAGGATTGTAGTTCGTAATAAAAATAAAATTGTACATACATCTTGTTTTCTTTGTGTTCATTATGGTGATGACTTGTTGATGATATATTTCTGACATATGTTTTTGATATATGCTCACATCTAACTTGTTATAAATGATAGCAATGGGTAATGAATAAATGTTGAATGCTAATTGATGAGTTTTTGTGTAAGAGGGAAGCTTTGGGAAAAAGAGTCCCACACTCATTCACCCCCCCTCTAAGTGTGGTAGGTGTGTCCAACAATTGGTATCAGAGCCGGCCTTCACTACAATCCTTAACAACATTGAAGGAGATCCATAGACACACAAATGGATGATGAAGTTCCAATCCTTGATGAAGAAAACTATTCTACTTGGATAATAGATATGAGAGTGTATTTGAAGACAATGGGAGTAGCTATTTGGAAGGAAACCATCAGTGGATATGTTCCATTGAATAAAAAGTCAAAGTTTGCAGCTCAAAGGGAAGGAAAGAAGAATGATGCATTGGCTCTCAAGACAATTCTTAGTGGACTCTCAAGCCCTATTAAAGAGAGCATGGGACAATGCACTTTTGCCAAGGATCTATGGCTAAATCTAGAGGAGACATATCAAAGCAAGGAAGAGAAAGAAGAAATTGAAGACCACTCCATCAAGATCATCAAAGGTAAAGAATCATCAAAAACTCTTGAATGCATTATTTCTAAATGTGATTTTGAAAACATTTCAAGTGAAGATAAGGAATCAAGTGATAATAGCACAATGGAAGATTTTGAAAATATTTCAAGTGAAGATAGCACAAAGGAAGATCTTGAAGACATTTCAAATGAAGGCAAAGAAGTATGTGTTGGTGTTGGCAAAAAGGAAGATCATGAAGATATTTCAAATGAAGGTAAAGAACACTCTAAAGCCCTTGATTGCAATGATGATGATGATGAATTTTTATCTACAAGTGAAGAAGAAGATGTAGATATAGTTTGTGTAAAGTTTGATGGTATTTATCCCATGAAAAGAATAGAAGGAAATCTATTAAAACTTCAAAAGGAAATTGAAGAAGGGTTATACATGTATAGAAGTGATCATTTTTATACACACTATAACTATCCTTCGTATAACACTAAGAAGTTTCTTAGGAGAAGTCTAAGACACATCTTGAAGTTAAAAGAAATGATTAAAGAATGAGAAGAGAGCAAATTAGAAGAAAATGAAGAAGAGATCACAAGACAAAAAGAAGGAAAATAAGATATGAATGTAGAAGATGAGATTCACAAAAGTTTTGAAACTATTGTCCATCTCAAAACCCAAATTGAAGAAGCCAAAATAATAGAGGAACTATTGAAGATTCAAATAAATAACAAGGAAGATTCATGTTGCAAATTATAAGCTAAAATTGTTGACCTTAGAAAGAAGGTAGAAAAGTCAAACAAATTCTTGAATATCTCACGAATCTTGGATGAGATCTTGGAAAGTCAAAGACCATCATGTGATAAATTAGGTCTTGGATACAAAGGAGAATATAAACATGTTGAAGCAAGAACCTCAAAGAAGCATGAGGTAAGTCCATCAAAAGAGGAAGACAACGTTGAAAAGAAACCATCTACACAAGGCAAAGAAAATTTCAAAAGTACAAATTAAGGAAGACATCAAGAAGCCATTCTTGAGACATCAGAGCAAAGGTATGAAAGTGTTTTTCATGGGTATTGTTATTCATGTAATGGATATAGTTACAAATCTTTTGAGTGTAGATGCTATGAAAGAAGATATAATGGAAGAATCCATAACACCATGAGGTGTTGGAGATGTGATAAAGTAGGACACATTGCTGTTCACTGTAACTCAATGAGATGCTACAGCTATAGTGGATTTGGCCACAAATCCCGGGAGTGCTAGAACACAAAAAGAAAGTCCATGATGAGGACTTCACATAGCATGGCTAGAAGAAGGAATGAAGTAAGAAAGGGAGACATCTTTGAAAAGATGGATATTTAGAGCTCAAGTTTTGAAGAGAAGGGTCATCTACATAAGTGGGTGAAGAAGACAGAGCAGCCAGATCAGAATGAAAGATTGAAGGAAAGTTCAAAAGTGTCATCTACTAAGGCACACACAGGTAACAATGGTGACAGTCGTGTATACACGTGTTCTGACCTTGAATAGGTCACGCACACACGTGCTCAGTTGAGCAGTAGGCCACGTGTATGTTGAAAAGCCTTGGGAAAAAGGAAATGCACATGGCTTGGATGTTGATGTGATGGTATAACTCTGTCTGACATGACTTATTGAAGGTTCTGACATTTTCTCTAGGTGTTCATGGCGAGATCAAGCAATGGTATAGTAAAAATAAATATTGGGTGCATGGCACTAACCCAAGAGTATGGATTGATGTTGATCAAATGCTCATCTATTGGATTATGTAAAATAATTTGGTGGTGTACATGGATGGTATATCTTATGATGTATTATTGGTGGATGCACATGATTGGCATGATGGTAGATGCACATGTTGGCACATGGTGGATACATTTCATGAATGATATCTTTTGGCACATCGTTGATGTACATGGGTGTTGTGCATGGTGGGAACATTTTGGTACATGATGTACTTGGTGGATATATATTGTTCATGATTCTCTATTTCATTGTTGACATATATTTTGTTTCATGATGAATGGTATAGCACAAGTTTGATGCATGAACAGGTCCAAGGATCATCATATGGTACCACATTGTTCATCTTTCAGAGAAGATAGGGGGAGACATACCCTTAGGGGGAGTCACTCTTCCTCCCATGATTCCAGGAGGAGATATTTATCAGATGCATACCTAGAAAAGAGACCTATACTTGAAGAAAGAGCACAGAGGCATAATTCCAGGAGGAGCTATGGCCACGGGGGGAGTATGTTCGATATATTTTCAACATTACATCAGATTGATATCCCTTGTTCAAAAGGGGAGAGATTATATAGCGGCAACAAGACAGGGGGAGCAACTCCAAAGAGGAGAATGGCCCTTTGCCATTGATGTCAAAGGGGGAGAGATAATCACATTGATGTGATTGATGTCTATTCATGGGGTGAGATATATGAGAGAAATTGACGTGGAGAGATAGTCACATTGACTATTGATGTAGAGTATACCTTGTCTACATGTTGACATCAATAATTGGTAATTGGATTTGACATCAATGTTGGTATTGCCATCAATGCCAAAGGGGGAGATTGTTGGATCATGTTGTCATTGATGCCAATGGTTTGTCATTGATACCAATGGTTTGATTATTTGGGAGATTGTTGGATCATATGTAAATGGTTTGGTTTGATTGATGTCATTGATTGATGTCAGGTAATTGATGGATCATGCCCTTGATGAGAATGCTATATGTCCAAGTGGAAACCAATCGATAAATATGGATCATGCCCTTGATGAATGTTATATGTCCAAGTGGAAACCAATTGATAAAGGTGGATTATTGATATATATGATGTAGTGGTGAATTGATTGTCTTATCATGGTTGATAAGGTGCACAAATGGATGAGCCCCAAAGTGGTCCCCTTATGGTGAAAGCCCTCACGGGAAGACACTTTATGGAATGAGTTATCTTAGAAAAATGATTGGAGGACCCATGCTTGTAGGTGGAATAATGAGATGAATATCATTGAATTTGTTCTTGAAACTATCCTAGATGGATAGTGCTTGTCATGCCATTTCCGGTGGTATGTGGAATGTCACATAACTCCTCACGATGACAAAATCAAGAAGGAATATTTAAATAATAAAGTATTAGAGAACTTTCTATTCATGGAAAGTGATTAATCCTAAATAAAGGAAAAGAGGTTAAGTGACCTAGAAATGGGTTAAGTAACCCAAAAATGGGTTAAGTGACCTAGAAATGGGTTAAGTAACCCAAAAATGGGTTAAGTGACCTAGAAGATGAAAGTATAAATAAGAAGCTAGGATCTCTTGTAAGAAAATACATTTTGGTGAGAATCCTTTTATGGATCAATGGAGAGCTTCTTGTGAATATCTTATGGAGGATTGATGGAGATCCTCTTGAGAGAGAATCCTATTGATGTGGATCTCTTGAGCATGATTGAAGATCTATTCTGAGGAAGAGAGCAAGAGGAGGATCTCATGGACACATCAAAGTTTCGGCATGTCGGAGATCTTGACGAAAAAAATCTTGGATTCACAGAAAACCCTATTTTCTGATGTCCATGCGGGTTGTCTATGTATAGGGTGTGTGTACACATGGGATAGCTATGTACAGGGAGCGTGGAGTGGATAAAATCATGTATATTTTTGTTTGAGCTGGTGTCAATCTCTTGGATGATGAGCAGGTTCTAGATCTACATTCTATGGGCTCAGATCTATCACTGAGACATTGGTATGGTTACATTATTGTCTTGATAGATACTATTGTTTGATATGTTGTGAATGCTTAGGGCATTCTTGTCATGGCTTCTATGATGGGCTTCAGTTGGTTGATTTGGTTGATGAAGTGAGCAACAGTCTTGCGATTCAGTAGTGACATGATTGCTATGGTATACTAGTTACTTATACATGATTGAGATATCATTCATATTGATGTGTTGTGTAGCATGAGCAAGCTATTAGAGAGCTTGGATGTGTTATGATTGGTTGTGGGTCAGTTTGGACATTGGAAAACATAAGATAAAGTGATTGCAGGTTTCATAGGAGCTGAGTGTAAGGTAGCTAGAGAGGTAGTGGAGGGGCCCAGAGGGCCCATAGTGATAATAGTGGAGGTCATTCAATGTAAGGTGGACTAGGTCCACTATATTATTAAATAAGACCTACTATGGTAGTTAGATATAATAAATGGGTAATTAGATATAATAAATGTAAGAGGAGTTCTTAGAGGGTTCTACTTCTAGAAGATTCCTCCTCTAGAATGTTCTTAGGTGATGGAAGCACTATATAAAGGGATTCAAGCAATGTAATGAGACATGAAGAGAAATATTGTATTTTGAGCGATAGCTCATTAGGAGGAAGCCCCCTCGAAGAGGCAAGTGAACATGAGATGATCCCTTCCATAATAGGATCCATTGTATGGTGTTTCCCTACCTCAAGGGTTTGGTAATAATAAAGTGTGGTTTCTTCCATCTTGCTTTGTGGATCTATTGTGTATTCAATATTTGTGGTGATTATATTTGTAGATCTATTCAGGTGATTATATTCATCCGTGATGATGTCTTCCATAAGAAATCTCTCTTGGATGATATCCAATGAACTACGAAGACTATTATTGAGACCATCTGCAAGGTCATGAAATTTGTCATGCAATGTGTCACACAATGTGTCATACAATTGAGATTTGAATGCTTCAAGAATTTCTTTGAGGTTCTGAGAAGAAATAGCCATCTAAGCACCCTATGAACCCTTCAGTCCCACAGGTGTCACGAAAAAACTCCAAAAAATAGAACAATAAGTTAGAACAGAAAATCGCGGTTTTTTTCTGAAAAAGCCCTAAAAAACAGTTGAATTTAAAATGCTCATAACTTCACTTCCCGGACTCCGTTTCGGCTGATTTGTTTTTTGAAATTGGGTGAAATTATGAGAGGAATTCAGATCTGTAATTTGTTTGAGAAAAATTTTCCTCCAGCTGCTACAGAAATTAAAATAAATCACGCCATTGTTCGCGAAAAAAACCCTGAAAAATTGCAGATTTTAAAACTTCAATATCTTGACCTTCCGGACTCTGTTTCGGACGATATTGTTTTTCAACTTGGATGTTTTTCTGAGAGGAAATCATATATATAACCTTTTTTTTCAAATTTTTCACATAATATACCGAAAAGTTCTAGAATGTCGCGGCCCTCTTTTTTCTTCTCCAAAAAAAATCTGCAAAAATAAAAAATATTTTCCCACAATGCCTACCCAAGGAAAGTGCTCTGATACCACTTGTTAAGAACCAAATACCTGAATACAAAGTATCACAATAGATCCAAAGATATATGAATACAATCACCACACAAGATATATGAAACCATATAGAAAACCACAACTTTATTTTAGAAACCCTTGAGGTAGGGCACCACCATACAATGGATCCTATTATGGAAGGTATTCTCTCATAGTGCCACTAAGATACTCAAAATGGGTAGCAAACCTTGTACCCGTCAGAAAGAAGAACGAAGAGATAAGGCTCTGTGTAAACTTCTAGAATCTAAATAGGTGCTCTATAAAAGACAATTATCCATTACCAAAAATGGATTATATCTTACAAAGAGTTATCAGTGCAAAGAGAATCTCTATGCTTGATGGATATTTAGGGTACAATCAAATATCAATAATGGAAGAGGAAAAAAAGAAAAAAACTTTTACCACTCCCCAGGGCACCTTTATGTACTAAAAGATGCCCTTCAGGTTGATGAATGTCGGAGCCACATTCCAAAGGGCTAGGGACATTGATTTCATTGGAGAGAAAGACAGGTTCATGGTTATTTACCTTGATGACATCACTATATTTTCAACATCTAATGAAGAACATTTATAGCACTTGAAACAAACCTTTGAGAAATGCAGGAGGTATGGCATTTCACTTAATCCCAAAAAGTCACATTTTTCCATGGAGGAAGGAAAGATTCTAGGACACATCGTTTCACCTGAAGGGATTAAAATAGATCCAAAAAGAGTAAAGGCTATTCAACTAATAGACATTCTGAGAAATAAAAAATCTGTTCATTCATTCATTGGTAAAATTAATTTTTTAAGGAGGTTTATACCTAACTTTGCAGAAATTGTCAAGTACATCACTGACATGTTGAAAAAGGATGCAGAAATTAAGTGGATACCAGAAGCGAGAGAATCCTTTGAAAGGATCAAACATGCTATTGTTCAGGCACCTCTTCTAATTATCCCAGATTATTCCAAAGAATTCATGATGTTTTCATTTGCATCAGAAAATACCATAGCTGTTGTTCTTCTGCAAAGAAATGAGCAAGGCCACAAGCAACCTATCTCCTTCTTTAGAAAAAATCCTAGGGACTCTGAATTGAAGTATGATTTAATAGAAAAATAGGCCTACGCCTTGGTAAAGGCATTAAAATCATTCAGAGTATATGTTCTTCAATCTAAAATTACAGCTTATGTCCCAAGCAGTGCAGTCAAAGAAATATTGGTTCAGCCAGATTGTGAAGGAAAGCATGGGAAATGGATAACCAAAATCCTGGAGTACGATCTCACCATAAATCCCACTCAGCTGATAAAGGGACACAACCTCGCCAAATTAATGACAGAGTCTAATTGCAAAGCAATTGGGTTATATCATCTTTCAGACATGACACAGGACTCTTCTGTCCAGATTGAAGAAATAGACTTACAGTTAAACAACAAGTATGCTTCTTCAAAATGGTACAAAGATACCCTATTTTTTCTGCTGAATTTTCAATCTCCCCCAGAGTTGGATAAATCAAAATTCAGATCATTAAAATTGAGAGTTGTAAAATACTGTATTGTTGATTAGACCCTGTTTTGGAAGGACTCCAACAGTTTTCTGTTGAGGTGTGTGGACGAAAAGGAAGCTAAACAAATCTTTCAAGATCTGCATCATGGTGTCTACGAAGGCCATCATCATTGGAAGGCTATTTCCTTCAAAATTCTTAGAGTAGGCTATTACTATCCAATCCTATTCTTAGATATTTTTTCTCAGGTCAGGGCATGTGAAACCTGTTAGAAATTTGCTGGAAAGCATAAACTTATATCTCTGCCTCTGAAACCAATTGTCGCCCATGGACCGTTTCAACAGTGAGGATTAGATTTCAGTAGATATATTAATCTGGCATCCTCAGGACAACATAGATGGATTCTTATAGCTACAGATTATTTTATGAAGTGGATTGAAGCAATTCCAACTCGGAATACAAAAGACAAGGTAATCATGGAATTTCTACAGGGATATATTTTTTCCAGGTTTGGCTGTCCTAAAAAACTGGTCACTGATAATGCAAAGGATTTTAAATCAAATCCCATGATTGAATTCTGCAATAAGTATAGTATCAAGTTGGTTCATTCTACTCCCTACTACCCCCAAGGGAACGAATTGGCTAATTCTTCCATTAAAACTCCGATAAGAATTATCAAAAAATTACTGGCAGAAAATAAAAAAAGCATGGGATTCCAAGTTAAAGTTTTCCCTCTGGGATGATCGTATCAGCAACAAGAATTCTATTGGGACATCTCTGTTCCAGATGGTATATGGGACATAAGCAATCCTTCCAACTCAATTGGGCCTGCCAGTCTTAAAATTTCTGCAAGAAGAACTAGAGGAACCCAATGATGTCCAAAGAAGAATTTTTCAGATGATTGAAGTTCAACAGGTCAGAGAACAGATTAATCAAAAAGTTGCTGCTCATCAGAAAAAAATCAAGGCTGCATTCGATAAGGGAACTAAGAAAGATTTTTTCAATGAAGGGGATTTGGTGTTAAGATGGGACGCCAGGAGAGAGGATAAAGAAAAACATAGAAAGTTCGATAATCTATGGTATGGTCCTTTCAGGATAGCTAAGGTAATGAACATTAACACTTTTCTCCTATATAATTTAGACAACACATAAATTTTTGGAGGCCCAGTGATTGGGAGGTTCCTAAAGCCCTATTTTCTCTAAGGACTCATTGGTTTTGACTTAGTACAATAGGTTTTCCTTTCAATAAAGACTCCATATACCCAATGGACTTGTTTTTTATAGTTATGTTGAGAATAAAAGACTGACAGTTGTAGGGAAATCAATGAATCAGAGATAAGGGAAAGGAAATGGTATGTTGTTCTTAGAGTTTTTTTATCAAAAATCCATCTCCAGAAGGAGCCAATGTTAGTCTCTAATTTTGTCTTGGTTTAGTGAGAAACTCTTATCCTAAGTCTTCCTTACCCACACTTCATTTTCTGCTTCTAGTTGATTTCAATTATTGTTTTTATGGTTTACATTACAGTTTTGGGATAGTTTATTTAAGTTTGATTTTGAAATCACGGTTTAAAAATGAGGTGTCTCCTTGTATGCCTGTTTGAATTTTCAAATTTTCAAATTTTGTTGAGTCATTAATAGCGCTACAGGAATAAGCCTATTCTCGTAGAGCCAAACAATCATGCCTTGATACGCGCCTGCCATCCCGATTTCGTTATGATGACATGAATCGTGGGTTGGGAGTTCGCATGCATCCATGGAAGCTTGGAAATCATTTGCAAATTCAACCGTTTCAGAATCTGATTGTTGTGTATTCGCGTAGGACTCATTTCAAATCACCCTTTTTCTTGATGATCGTTATATTTTACCTGTTCGAGTTTTTTGAGTTCAGGCTTGCAGTGAGGAACGTAGGTATCCACTCAAAGGAAACGATATACATTAACAATTGCAGGTGGAAAATTTGGAACCCGAGGGCACCAGTTGTAGAATTGTGTTTTGATGGCGCCAAAGAGAAGAAGACAGGTTGTCAGAATAGAACTAGAGGGTGCCAAACTTCATGAAGCCTATCCTCAGATGGCTCAAAGGTTCAGAGATGCTGGGTGGTTTGAATTCCTCACCACTTTTTAGGGTCATGATGAACATGTCTCCATGGAGTTCACTCTGAATTTTGATGGTCACAAGGTCAAAATCGGTAAGATGTTGATGTTAGTAATAGAACAGGCTATAGCAAAGGCTTGTAGGCTCGTGGTTGGAGGAGAAATATGGTGGAAGAAGGAGCATGTTGTCACAGAATTTGTAAACCAATTCATGCTTCCAGATAAGCAAAATACGGATTGGCAAAGGGGAATACCTCGTAGCTGGATTCGGCCCGAATGGCACACAGCTCTGGTCATGATCCACAACTATATCACCTACGAAGGAAGGTTCTCAATGGTTTATATCTACCATATCAGAATACTTATGCATTTAAATGGTGATTACCTGTTAAATCTCCCTTATTTTCTACTCAAAAGCTCGACAAAAATGTCAAAAAGAGTGCAGTCACTGTCTACCAATGCTAAAAGAAGCCCATTCCATCAAGTCTTGATTAAAACCCTAGTCGTGTCTTCTTTGAGTGAATTACAGAAGCTCTGGAGCTAGCGCACGCAATCTTTAAACCCTATCACTCAGTCCAATAAGCAGAAGAAAGGTAGAGGGAGGAAGAACATTACACAGAGCCGAGATATTTTTGATGAAACCCCCGTGAAAGAAGATTTTTCTGATATAAAGGTTACTAGGAGGAGCAGAAGTAAAAGACCTAGGTGGGAGCCAGAAATTGAAACATTTTTTGATGAAGATGTTAAAGGGGAAAATGATTCAGATAATGATATTGATGCTCAAACTACAGTCAAACTTGAAACTCCATCAATCAACAAAAGGGGTGCTGCAACCAAAGAGAAAAAGGTTAAAGGTGTGTCCGTATCACAGAAACCTAGAAGAAATTCTACTAGGGTGACCAACAAGTATAGACTGAAGTCAAAGGCAATGTTCAATCCGTCAATCAAAGAAGAAAACTTCATAATCATAGAAGATGATTCTGAGAATGTTGAAGCAAGTACTAGGAAAAGGGAAAAAAGGACTCCATTGCCCAAGAAATATGATAGGAAAGGAAAAATAATACTTACACCACCTACAGGTCCTGTAACGAGAGCCTCAACCAGGTGAGCAAAAGCTAAGGAGATGGCCAAAGGTATCAGTGGAACCCCTGAAGATAAACATGATTACTTTGAAGACTCAGATCACATACCAGATGTGCCTAAAGCTATAGGTTCATCAAGTTATGAGGAAGAACATAGCTTGGAATTAGTCTCAAAGTACCAAGTTAAAGCCAAGGAACCCAGCATTGCCTTAAATCTGAATGAACCTGCACCTTTTGAAGAATGCTCAGGATTCAGAGTTAAAATTAGAACTTATAAAGAAAAGATCAAGGAGTTTCAGAAAACAATAAGACAATTAAAGAAGGAGAAGGCACATATAGAACAATGGAATGCTCGCCAGCAAGAGAGGATTCAAGGCTTTAAAAAGAAGAAGAAAGAGCAAAGGGAATTGCTCAAAGAAATCAGAGAGATTAATTTCAGACTCTATTGGCACAATGTCGTGCTTACCACAAAGCTCAAACAGAAGAATGCCAAAGCCACTGTTGTGATTATATCCTAAAGGTAACATGGAAATTTGTTACAATCATGTTTTGAATGTTTTCCAGTAAATATGGCAAAGCCTACTCGTTTTTGGTCAGTAAAATGCTAAGACCTCGATCTGTTTTACAGAATCAAGCAAAATTCCTATTTTGTAGAGTCAAATGTAATGCTGGCAATATTTTCTATATCAAGCTGTTGAGCTGTGATCTATTTTGGGGTTGTAGAAGCTCTTTTTGAGTGAATTACCTTAGTAGTTAGATATTATTCGAATCTAGTCATTAAAGGATATACTAGATGATAGGATCTGAAAGTTTGATAGATAGTTTAAATAGACAGAAGAAAGACCATGTTGAGGTCGAAAAATTGGAGATCCAAGGGACCGTTTTGTGAAGCACATTATAAAGGCATTTATGTTCAATTTGACACTTAATAACAAAGGCAAATGGATGGTTAGACTCTCTTTTTCTATTATGTTATTTCTCTATTCATGCTTGAATTCATTATTCGAATTGCAATTTTTTTTGATTGTTGACTGATTATTTATACAGTGGAAATTTTATCGTAAAGATTATTTTTCAAGTTTGATATCAAGCTGACAATCTTGTTTCTTTATGATATTTTGAGGCAAGAATTCTTGTGAAGTTGACAAATTGAAGGCTTCACCTTCCTTTTTTTTTCTAAATTGGTTTAATCCATCTTTGTGTTCACCTATTATTAAGTCAATGGGATATACTCTGTTTGAATCTCGTTTTTCATGTTATGTTGTTACCTTGAAACTAGTTTCAAACCACCTTATTCAAAAAAAACAATCATAAAACCATCAAAATGATTTTGCAATAAATCAATGGTGCCCTAGCTTTCCCTTAGCAGTCGAGTGCAAATTTAGGGACTAGCACATGCTACAAGGGAATCTCTTAATAAGAGAGAACCTCCACTCGTTCTTTTCCTTTCATCCACGTAGTTAGCCCAATCAACATCTGAATAGAATGATAGTTGAAACTTCTGATTCCTAGGATACCATAGGCCATAGTTTATCTTTCCTTTCAAATATTTTAATATTCTTTTGAAATCTATCAAATGACTCTGTGTAGGTGCAGATTGATACCTTCCTACCATTCCAACAACATGCATTATGGCTGGACGAGATGCTATGATGAACTCTGATCAACATCAGGTGAGTCATCATCTTTGCTTAGCTTGCATCTAGTGACCATAGGTGTGCTCACATGTGTAGAATCTTCCATTTGAAACATTATCAATATTTCTCTTAGATATTTCTCCTGAGAAAGAAATATTCCTTCATACCTCTGAGTAATTTGCAGAGCAAGAAAAAATGACAGTTCCCCTATCATAGACATTTCAAATTCAGACTGCATGGCGGAAGCAAACCATTGTACCAATCAAGCATTATTACTTTCGAAGATGATGTCATCTAAATAGACCAACACAATGAGAAAATCATTATCCTCTGTTTTGATATATATATTGTTATCAATTGTTCCTCTCTTGAACCCTTTGTCTTGAAGATACTTATCCAGTCTGTAGTACCAGGCACGAGGATCTTGTTTCAACCCATGTAAGGATTTCTTCATCTTGCAAAAAAAGTCAGGGTTATCTGAAAGTTGGAAACCTTCTGGTTTTTCCATATAGACTTATTCTTCTAGATCTCCATTAAGAAATGTTGACTTAACATCCATCTGATATAATTTAAAGTTCTTATGACATACATAGGAAATAAACATTCTGATGGCTTCCAATCTTGCCACTAGTGCAAAGGTTTCATCAAAACATTGTCCTTCAATCTATGCATAGCCCTTACAGACCATTCTTGCTTTGTTATTGACAACTTGTCCCTACTCATTCAATTTATTCTTAAAAAACCATTTGGAACCTATAAATTTTTTACCTTCAGGTCTAGGAACCATCTCCCAAATATTGTTTTTCTCAATATGGTCAATTTCATCATTCATGGATTTAACCCAATGGTCATCTTTGTGGCTGCATTAAAGTCTTTAGGTTAAGCAAAGACAGAAATGAAATTTGAGATTTTTCTGAGACATTATTCAACTTCTTTCTTATCCGAACTCCTTGGTTTAGATGACCAACTATCTGATGTTTAGGATTATTCTTCCTAATAACTATAAAGAGTGTCTTTGTCTTGATCTCCTGGTTTGAGTCCTGCAGAGTATTTGTATCTAAATCAGAGTCTTCTCCTTCTTATTCTTGGACCTGTTCATCTTCATCTTCAACTATTTCCTCTGTTGCAGACTCAATATTGCTCACCTCTCTTACTAGGACTCCATCATCAACCGTTAAATCAATGCAATCTACTAATTTAGATAATATTTTATTAAAGAATCTATAATCTTTACTATTGGTAGCATATCCTAAGAAGATGCCTTCATCAGCCCTGTCATCATACTTTCCAAGGTTTCATTATTGTTCTTTATGTAGCACTTACTCCCAAAGACTTTGAAGTGTTTGATTGAAGCAGGTCTTCCATACCACAATTCATAAGGTGTCTTGTCACTGTGTGGTTTGAGGTGGGCTTTGTTAATAATATGGACTGTTGTGTGTATTTCTTCTACCTAGTAGGTTTGACAAATGTTCTTCTCATTCATCATTGACCTGGCCATTTGTTGAACTGTTCTTTTTTTCCTCTCAACTACTCCATTTTGTTGTGGAGTTCCTGGGATTGTGTATTCTCTCTTGATCCCATGTTTATCACATAATTCCTTGAAATCACTTGACATAAATTCTCCTCCTCTGTTTGATCTTATTGCCTTTAACCTGTTGCTTGTTTGATTCTCATTTAAAGCCTTAAATATTTTAAATTTCTCAAATGCTTCAGCTTTTTCTTTGAGAAAATCAACCCAAGTGATTCTGGAGTAATCATCAATGATCAACATGAAGTAATTTTCCTTCCCTGTGCCTTCATGTCTTGATGGTCCACATAAATCCATATGAACTAATTGGAGTGATTTCTCTGTTGAAGTAGATCGCTTGGATTTAAATTGTGTCCTGGTTAGCTTTCCTACTTGGCAGAGTTTACACACAAAATATTATGGCTTTGATATTCTTGGAAGATATTTTACTGCCTCAATATTTTTGAGCTTGATTAAGTGGTCAAATTTTAGATGTCCAAGTATCCTATGCCATAACCATCTTTCATCATGTTTTCTTAGATGACACTCTTCTCTATCTTCTTTCATCACATATACATTATTCTATGTCCTTATGCCTTTAGCCAACACTTGTCCTGATTTTACAGACTTTATCTTACAATCTTTGGAAGTGAACACCACTTCACATCCTCTGCCACACATTTGAATTACACCAAGCAAATTATGTTTCGGCCCATCTACAAAAAGAACATCTTGGGCTTTTCCTTTACCATTACTCAAACTCACCATCCCTTTACCCTTGATTTTACATGGTTCATCATTTCCAAAGGTCACATTTCCTGTTTTGATTTTACTTATAGACATAAACGTATCCTTGTCTCCAGTCATGTGATTGGAACATACACTATCTATATACCAGGGGTATTTTTGTTTTTGAGCTGAAAGTACTAGACCACATTTTTCACTATCTTACTTTTTCCATGCATTTGCATTTCTATCTAAGGGTTTTATCCTTGGATCTGCTTTGTAATTCTTCAGATGGTAGTTTGCATCTTTGTGGCTAAAGTTATGAAAATTATAATTGATTGGTGCAACTTTGTCTACTCATTGGATGTTTAGTTCTATGTTGCAAATATTGTTTATTTATTGATCTCCTCAGTTGCATATCTCTAAACTTAATTTGACAATTTTCACTCTTATGACCAAAATTAGAGCAGTAAAAACAATAACCATGGAAGAAATTTTGGTACCTGAAGGATGGCCTTCTTCTTGGCATTTGCTACTCCATCTTTTGATATCTTTGTTTTTTATCAGGGATCATCTTGTCTTTATTGGCTCTTGGTGGCAGAGTACTCACATGGTCTGATTGTCTGCTGACTTGGAACTTGATAATATTCACTAACTCTTTGCTTTCTGACTCTTTGCTTCTTGAACCACTTCCATAGCCTAAACCAGTCTTCAACAAAGAATATCTTTGTTTTCTCAAAATGTCATTTAATTCTGTTGAGGCTTTAATGCTTGGAAGATTTTGGAGATACAATGCTTTAAACTTCTCCATCTCATTTCTGGTTCTCACTACCTCTTCTTCCAAGGCTTCACATCTTGCCTTCTTCTCTGATAACTGTTGTTTCATAATGTCCTGTATTTTCTTTGCCTCTTATAATTCCACTTTTAGCAGGGCAAATTCTTCATCAAGTTTTTTACTGTCTTTCTCGAACTGTATCAGCAAATTGTTTTGCTTTTTCTTCTTAAATCTAAGTCTAGAAATTTCTTCTAGAGAAATGATCAGTTCTTCTGTCAAGCAGAGATTCTTCATCATCAACATCACTTCACGTGATTTTATTATCATATTCCTCCTTGGCCATAAGAATAAAGTCATTAACCTTATCTTCACAAGAAAAATCACTATCCGTGTCTCCTGAAGAGTCATCATTGTTTACACATAAACTTTTCTTTTTACCAAATCTCTTGGATTTGCACTTCTCTTCACCTTCAACATTCTAGTCCTTCTTCTTGTGTGGACACTTAGATTCAAAGTGACCTATATTTCCACAGGTAAAAAATTTGAAGGGAAACTTGCCTTGGTACTTGCCTGATTCTTTCTTTAGTCTTATCACAATTTTTTCTTCAATTTCATAAGGATCATAATCCTCATTCTTATCTGATTTAAATGATTCTTCTATAGAGGTGGGTTTATCTTTACCTATCTTCATTTCATAAGTGGTCAAAGTTCCTAGGAGTTGGTCAATAGGCAGAGATTTTAGATCATTAAGTTCTTCTATAACATAGACCTTTGGGTTGAACCTATCTGGCAGAGATCTCAAAATTTTCTGAACTAAAGATACATCCTCAATTTTTTCACCAAGTCCTTTCATTTCATTTACTAGTTCTTCAAATCTCATAAAGTACTTTCCAAAAGTTTCATCCTCTTTCATCTTTAGCTGTTTAAACTCTAATCTGTAGGCTTGAAGCTTGGCATCCTTTACCTTCTCATTACCTTCATAAATACTAATGAGTTTGTCCCATATTTCTTTGGCAGATTCTAAGTACATAAATTTTATAAATTCTTCTTCTACAAGCCCACTCAGATTAACATTCATAGCCTTGGTGTTGAAGTTGAATTCTAGCTTGTCGTCCTTAGAAGCTAGTACAACTAGCTTTACATAACCAGTCTCTACCACATCCCAGACATCTGCACCTAAATCCATTATGTAGGTTCTCATCCTAACTTTCCAGAAGGAAACGTTTGTTCCATTGAACAAGGGGGCCTTATTGGTTGAATTTCCTTCATGGCTAGTCATGTTTAAGCTCTAATATATACCCTTAGATAAAAGGAATCTGCTCTAATACCAATTGTTAGACAAATGAGAGGGGGGGGGGGTGAATCAGTTGTTACTGTGCTTAAAAAATTATACCCATTTTAAATTCATTATAGAACACTTAATGATGATCACAATAATTAAGGGAAGTAAGCAATAGAGTATTCAAAATCAATCACACACATGAAGTATAAAGAGATAGATATTCATGAGGAAACCCATAAAGGGAGAAAACCTCTTCTTCTTAACATAATAAGTAGTCTTTATTTTCTGTACATTATCATTATTATGAGCACCCACTCTTTGTGAGGCTACCACCTCTGTTTTACAAGATGAAACTTGCTGAGAGTACCAACTCTCTAGTTTCTCTAGCACTTAATAGAAGGAAGCACCAACTGGATGGAAGCACCAACTTCTAGTCACACAGGCACCAACATGTATAACAAAGAACAATGGTTCTCCCTTGCACCACCCTACCACCTTGGTTTTTATAGAAGCAACCAGATGGAAGCTACAACTTCCTGTGTTCAAGCACCTACTTGAAACTCTAAGGACAACAATCCTCCCTAGCACCACCCTACCACCCTGAGGTATAAATCTTTGCTTGTTGAAATTTATTACAGTGATACAACATTTATCAATGACTTACTAGTATCATCACTGTTCTGCTACACTGCTATGCTCTACCTGCATTGGTGTCCATCTGCTCACATCTTCTTGCGCTTTATGCTTTGTGCACCATATACGTTCTATGTTCTATCCCTCCCCTCTTCACTTTCTCACTCAATTCATGATGTCTTCTTCATTACATACATTTCAACTTGTTTTACAAAGAAACAACAACCTTCCTCTATCTCGACATCTTTCTTTTATTCACGCTCTCATCATCTGTTACACTCTACATCTCCAATGATCAATGTCAGTAATCTTAGAACGCTCAAGATCCATGATTCCATTGCTCATGAACAATGATTCAAACGCTCAGGAACGATGACTCAGTTAGTGTAACTGAATCGTAACTGATCAAGAAATCACGAGATGAAACAACAACCCTTCGATCAGATTCACTTTGATCAATACCGTTGGATAATACACATAGAGGATTTTTGATCCACGGATCCTCGTGAACTTTATTTAAATCTCGTATATCACATGACCAACGACAGTGACCAGATGCTAGGATTAACAAGTGCTTGAGCGCTTATCAATTCAACGGTCACGATTCAATCTTCTGATAAGATGGATGGCTGGCGGAACTTCTCCTTTCAGAACTTCAGGTTTTCAAATTTTCAAACCTTCGAATCAAATCAGATGGTTGATTTCATGGAAACAAATCAATGCTCAAATTTAATCCTTACACTCATCCTTTCATTGTTCAATCCGACGGCTAGGACTTAATCAAACATTGAGATAGAAGACTATCGAAACTTCGCCCTTCGAAACTTCGAGATTTCAACTTTTCAAACATACACTATCCTTCCACTGTATTATGATCAATGATTGAGAATACACCTGAAGTGATCTTTCAGATCAGACGACTTGTGTCTTTGCTGATGTGGTCTGCTACACATCCTTGCTGACGTGGTCTGCCACATATCCTTGCTGACGTGGTTTGCTGACATGATCTACCATATGTCTTTTGCTGACGTGGTCTGCCACATGTCCTTGCGGACGAGGTTTTCTAACGTAATCTGATGACGTAGATATCCCTGATATAATGGTCATTGTATGTTCTCCATATCTGATGGTCCTTATTCATTTCGGATTTTCGGCTCTCCGGGATTTTGGTTTTTCAAATCTCAAACTGAAAAAATCTGAAGTGATATTTTTCTGGAGCTGAACCTCCTCACATCTTAATAACTGGACGAAATGTTGTTCGTCGATCATAATATTGGATCAATGGCTTGATCTGTCTGTGAGGCAACTCTTCTAGCTTATCATGTCCTTCCACTTAGAATGATCCAACGGCTGAAGAAAATTCACATAAATGAGATCTTAGATCTTTTACCTCGCTTATCCTATCCTTCCACTCGAAATGATCTAACGGATGATGGGAATTTGGGTTTGATCTGACGGCTGATAGGTATTCAGATAATCGAACTCCAAACCCTTTTAACTTTCTTAACCTATCCTTCCACTTTAAAATGATTCGACGGCTGATGGGAATTTGGGTTTGATTCGACAGCTGACGGGTATTCGGACAATCAAATTCTCAACACTTTAGCCCCTCTTATCCTATCCTTCCACTTAAAGTGATCCAATGATTGTGAAGATTCTCAAAGAAGATCAACGATCAAGGATGGTTGCAGAATCATAACGTGCGAGTGATTTAACTCATCACCAAAACTCCACAATTTGAAGTTGTGCGTCGTTGGTGTGTCAACCACAATCGTCGATATTTGAGGCTATAAGATCCAACAGTCTTGACTAATTGCAGTATTGGAACTAGCGCGATATTTAATTCTCCTTCTGATCTCTGCAATCTATCCCTACCGTTGATCTTGCGAGTTTGCATCCAACGACCACAACTCAATCCGACTTAATCTGATCTCTTGTTGGATCAACCACAGTCGTCGATATCCAAGTCTATGAGATCTAACTATCTAGACCAATTGCGGGATTGGTACTTGCGAGTTGTTTAATTCTTCTTTCGCTCCCCACAATTCATCCCTGTCGTTGATCCGGCGATTGCACATCCGACGGTCACAACTCAATCCGTCTTAATCTGATCGCTTTTTAGATCAACCACAGTAGTCGATATCCGATTCTATGAGATCTGGCGATCTAGACCAATTGTGGTATTGGAACTAGTGAGTTGTTTAATTCTTCTTTCGCTCCCAACAATTCATCCCTGTCGTTGATCTGGCTTGCAGATCCGATGGTCACAATCCTCCAATGGTCCTCAAGCCCACAGTCACTCATATGACTGATGTCCGTTATATGAGACGATCAACACCATCAATTTTTTCATCAGATGGCTGCTGAAGCTTCTCACACTGAGTTTACGCTTTTCCTTCTGAGCTTTGATCTCTGCATACTGTTCACTCCTCCTCCTGAGCTTACATTTTTTTATTTCAAGCTTTGATCTTTGCTTACTGTTCGCTCCTCCTCTTGAGCTTATGCTTTTCCTGTTTTCCATCGTCGCTGTTGTTCTTGCCATCAATGACAAGCACACTTTTCCTGTAAAATATGCCAACAAATAGGGAAAAAGATACCTTTAGATACTAATAGTAGGAAAGACAAACAATAAGTATAGAGTGACAGAGTTAAATGGCATAAAGAAAGAAATCTATACATATATAAAATATATTTTTATAATGATGATTATAATTAAATGGTTTTCTTTAGTAAATTAATTGCATTTTTAATATTAATATCAATTGTATATATTTTTTTAAATAAAAAATATTATTATATTTTTAAATTAATATATTTTAAAAAGTGTAAATGGTATTTAATATAAGTTAGTTAAAGTTGATTATGATATTTAAGTGAGAAAATAATTAGTTTAAAATATTTTTTATAAAGTTTAAAGCACATAATCATTAAAGTTAGTTCACTTAATTACAAAATTATTATTAATTATTTAATAAATTTTTTAAATAAATTTTTATTAAATATACAATTAAATTAAAAAAAATACATTTATATATACCAATCACCTTTTATGTGTTATTGTTTGAGAAGAAAAAATATATTGTAAAGGAAAAAAATCAATGCCCATTATAATATGTGGAGTTGCAAAGGAAAAATAATCAATATGGATTACAATGTGTGGGAATGTTAAATAAGATAATAAAAAAATGTTTATTTACTAATAAAGGATTAAGCTGTTGAACAAAGTAATAAAAAATGTGTATTTACAGAATAAAAAACAATAAATTTATTAAAAGTAATTAAACAAAATAAATAATTTCAAAGTTAAATGGTATGGTGAAAAATATAGAATAATAAAAAATAAAGATATTGAAATATATCATACAAAATAAAAGGCAAAATGTATGCATTATAATAGTTGTCACAAACTCAATAAAAGTATGGTGATCTTGGAAAGCTTCTCTTAATGCTTTTCGAACACATAAACAAAATTTTAAAGAATCGCAAATAATCACTTATCCTCTTAAGGTCCGATAGACCAATTCGGTCTTAGTGGACGTTAATCATCATCATCATCATCAATATTCTTACACATATTATCACTATATGATATATTTTACCATGATATAGTATAAATTAAAAAGATAAAAAATATTCTACAAGAGAAAACATAATATATAAATATGTTAATTGGATCTAGCTTATATGGTTGTGAGAGTGTTATTCTTCCTACCCAAGTGATATTCCCATTAATAATGCGTTGAATTAATTATAAGTAAATTATTGAAACTATTTGGAACTATATTGTTGTTCTAACATTGCCTAATAAAAATACAATTTACCTAAAATAAAAATAAAAATATCCAAAAACAATTCCAAAAATTGTTACCTTAAAAAAAAACATAATATATAAATAACAAAATGTTGAATTGTACTATACAAAATAAAAATATTAAATTGTATTACAAAATAAAAAAATAAAAATTTATGAAAAACATGTGAAATATTTTTATACCTCAAAATAAGAGAAAGCATTTAGGAATTTTCCAAAAACTGGTTCCTTGAGAAAAATAACATCACATATAAATAATAATAAGATGTTGAATTTTACTCTGCAAAATAAAAATAATAAAATATATTACAAAATGAAAATAATTATTTATAAAAGAATATGTGAAAGGTCTTTATCCTTTATCCCTTCTTGATATTAAGGTAACAAAGTCAAGTCAATAAAGAATCCCCATGCTATTAACTCAATAAAGAATCCTCATGCTATTAACTGTATTATCATAAGAAAGTGTGTACTATATCAAGAATAATGTTAAATTCTATTTAAGTCTATAAATAATCATGGTGCATGGAGTACATAAAGAGAGTGTGTAGAATATTCAAGTGTAAGGTTCTTTATTATTAGTCTATGTCGAAGGCATAGAGGGACTACAACAATCGATAATTCGTTGACTTCATATTAATATGTTCTTTGACTATAAATTTTCGTATCATCTCTATTGTTCGAACTATAGAACTAAAAACATTATTTTTTATATATTAAAAAAAACCTTATATGTCATCATCTCATTGGAGAATAGATTCAAAGTCTTATTGCCAGCTTCACTATTCCCAATCTTGTAAATGTTTAGATATCCAAAGTTTTGAGCATGGATGCTATTTTTTAATTTTTTAATTTTTATTGAAATGTTTACATACCGAAAGTTCTGAGCATCGATGCTCTTTTTTAATGTTTTTATTATTTCTATTTGTATTGAAATGTTTACATACTAAACGTTTTGAGAATTGACACTCTTTTTGAGGTACTTGAATAGGCCTAACAATTTAAATGTTTACTTAGCACGAGGCCCTTAAACATGCCTGCTAGATTAAATGTTTGCATAGCACGAGGCCCTTAAACAGGCCTGACAACCTTAAATGTTTACTTAAATAGGCTTCTCACAATACAATTTTCCTCGAATTTTTCCATACAATGTTGCACTGAATTTGGAAAATATTGTTGTCCACCACCACCTGCGTAGCCATCATATGTTTCATACTTATTCTATGCTTGGAATGCAATTTAGTCATCATTGAAGATACATATATTGTTTACTGGTTCACTATTGCTTCTTCTTCACTGGTTCGTTGGTTTGTCGGTTGCTACTTTTTGTTTTTTGGTTCAACATTGCAAGGTTGAGGTCCTGCACCTGAAGTTGGACATGTTGGTGCTTTTTGCTTGCTTTTGTTTGGTTCAACTTTGCAAGGTTGGGGTCCTGCACTCGCAGTTGGAGCTGTTTTTTCACTTTGCAGGGATCAAGTCCTGCACCCACAATTCGACCTGTGCTTTTGTTGTTCATCGTTGCCGAGTAATTTTCTATACCATAGTTTCATTCATACTCATTCTTTTTTGTTTAGTGTTTGCAATTTGCAAGTAATAATGTTTAAGTATTTCCACTCGCATGGTCGTCATATGTTTCAGATTTCTTCTATGCTTGGAATGCAATTTGGTCATCATTGAAGATACATATATTGTTTACTGGTTCACTGGTTGCTGCTTGTTCATTGGTTCGTCGGTTGCTTCTTGTTCGTTGGTTCGTCGGTTGCTGCTTGTTGTTGTTTGGTTCAACTTTGCAAGTTTGAGGTCCTACAGCTGCAGTTGGACCTCTTGGTGCTTGCTCACTGGTTTGTTTCTTTCTTCTTTCTTTTGTTTTCTTCGAATTTGCAAGGTTGGGGTCTTGCACCAATAGTTGGAGCTATTTTTTTGCACTTTGCAGTGTTCAAGTCCTGCACCCGCAAGTGGACCTGTGGTTCTTTCGTTCATCATTAACAAGTAAGTTTAAATAGAATAATTTCATTCGTATTCATTGTTTTCATTTTGCAAGTAATAATGTTTAAGTATTTATTCATCATTCTTATCCTACAGACTTTCCATAGAGGTTGCCATATCTTTCTCTCCTGCTCTTAAATTTTCCTCCAATTTTTTCCCGAGACTCTGCACCATGTCCATGCCAATGTCATGTGCATAACTCCGACTGTCATTTTTTCTAGCATTGCAAATCCCGATCCTTTTTCATTTGTGACGAAGTGGAAATCTAATGCCTATCTCGTACCTGCCTATCCTATATAGGAATCAAACCTGTCTCTTTCACATGAAAAATACGATGTCAAGATTGTTTCCTTTGTAGGATGTTCTTGTAGAAGAAAACTGCAGGTGGGTGTAGAAGGGTTAGGTATGGTACAACGGTGCCTAGGCTGCAAAAAAATTGCACAAAATTGGCATATCTTTCCCTCCTTCTCTTAAATTTTGCTCCAACTTTTTCTCCAAACTCTGAACCATACCTCCATGCCTTTGCAAAATTTTCTTATAGAAGAAAAATATATTGAGATGGTGCTAGCAGGAGTAGTATTTAGTGGATTGCAAATTGCAATATTCAATCTCTATGTTGCTCCACATGAAACATTGCTAACATAATAAATGTTTTCTCAAATGCATTACATCATTTACATCTGGACGAAACCATTATAATTCTAGGATACTTCAGTGTTGGCATGCTACAAAATAGTGCCATAAAAAAACAATTGGAAAACTACATGTGAAATTACAATGTCCGCTTTATTTTGGTTAAGATAGACATGTACAAAACACACTCATTGACCATATATGGTGAAATTTGCCCATATCACAATAAAACCTCTTTATCTTATACACAGACTGGCCTGACCACGATACAATTTTTCTTATACTTGAATTATGAAATATACATCAAAGATATTACAAAATTATATTTCCATGTCTCAAAGCATATCTGGATATGTTTTTGCACAAAACCAAATCATTCAGCTACGACCATCCAACTTCTTAATTTTTTATGGCTTGTAATATATTTTGGCCAATAAAAATTCTATATAGTCACAACCATGGATCAATAAAAACAAAGGTTCATGCTTCTAACTCTATTTTATTATATTCCTTTGATTCTCATTTAATATTGTATGTACATATTACTTGTTTTTCCTTGCATACCATCTTACATTCATGTTCATTGTATTTTATGCGTTCCCACATTGAAACAAACATAATAAGTGGAGAAGACGAAGGACTCTTTACCACAAATGTAGAAGAGGAGATACAAAGGTGCATGCTTCTACTATTATTTGATATTCCATTGTTTTGTATTTCATTTATTGTCTGTATATTTGTTCTACTTCTTTGCACCTAATTTATTGTATGTAGATACTACATATCTTCGTACATAATAACTTAGCTTCATGTCAATTGTATTCTCTGTGCTGCTACATTGAAATAAATATAAATGTGTTTAGTTTTTTACATGTATTTCTACATAACAACTTACCTTCATGTCCACTGTAGTTTCTACATTGCTATGTTGAAAGATATAGATTAGTTGGAAAAGAGGATGAAATATTATATTCCACAATAGAGGAAGCTGAAGTACAATCTTCAAAAAGGTATACCAATTGTGATAGTAAATCAAACACACAAAACGAGTAGGTGGATAAAATATTGGACTAGAAAATGATGATTTGGCAACAATGGGCCTTTGTTGAGACTTCCCTCTTACGAACATTTCCCTCCCCAATTTTTATTTTCCCACTCTCTATTATCCCTCTTTTTTCCCTCTTCTATACTTAACCGAATTCCCCTTTATTTTTTCCCTCTACTTTCGCTTTTTGGTTGCTTTACTTAGTCATTTTTCCAAAAATGTCTAGGTGTGCAGGTTGGCGGATTCACGGGTTCACATTTATACTCATGCTTCTATATCATGAGTCAGACCGATGACTTCCTCATTTCATACTTAGCCACTTTTCGATCATGGGTTCCCAGGATGGCGGGCTCAAAATTGGGCCTCTAGCTTCAGGGGTTCCATGATATACAGATTGGCTGTCAGACTCCCCCATCATGCCATGTTCCCTGTTACAAATTTTTTGTAGTAAAAAATTCCAAGGCATACAATTTGACTGTTGGGTCCTCATGTTTCCTTAGTATCCCTTGACACCTTATTTAGAACAATTATGGACAATATACAATGCATATTCTTATTTAGTCCTTCTGATGTTCATGTACACATATTTGCATAAGAAAAAGTTGGACTAGTGACATGGACATGAGAATTCAATCATCGCAAAAATTAACAGAACGACAAGGCCAAAGGTAAAGATTCATACATTGTGATCCTGATATGTTTACCAAACAAATATCTTGAGCTATTTATTCATCTATGCCATGATAAATATGTTGATTTCATCTGCAACACATACTTTCCAGTTCACAAGAAGGATCGACGAGCACAAGTGAAACGTCAAACATAGTGCAAGTTCCACAGACTAAGAGGTCTGGTTACAAAAATCTGGCCTACATACATCATTGAGGTTGAGTGTCTACTTGTACATTTATGCCAGAAAAAAAAAAAAAAAACAAAAAAATAATGCAGACTACCATTCAAATTGATTTTCCTGTTCAAAAAATGTCACCAGGTCTAAACATATAACACCCAATATACTATAGATAGAAGGCTTGAATAGTCGCCGAACTGGAAAAGTGTTTGTCATGGACATAATGGTCGTGTATAACGCCTACTTAGAAAATGAAAACAAAACTAGATGCATTGTACATGCTGACATGAAAAACAACAAAGCTATGATGACAGTCACACTCACTATCCCTACACAACTTGTCTAGAAACATGCAGAAAAGATCTTGCCAGGTAATGGGATATCCATTACAAATTTTAATATATTGCCAAAAACATTATATGACTGTGGTGATTGTGACTGGATTATATCGCTCAATGAAACAAATATTGTGGAAAAAATTCCCATGATTTGTTCAGAATATCATTTCGTACCGAACACAACAATCAACCAACTTGCACAAAGCAAGGACACTTACCCAATCAGAACCATTGGTGCAGCTGTCACACTCGTGAGAAAACGTGGCTCGCAACACATTCTCCATATGAAATATGGAGAGATAAACAACGACAAGGCAATGGTACCGTTCTCCATATGATCCATTTTTGTCCTTTACTTTCACATGTTCATATATCTCAGTTATGTTAGACAACTATTACACTATTCCATGCTGCAACTGCAATTGTTCGACACCTATTCAAATTTCTTTTCCTCAATCGAACAACAATTGCATAAAGGGAAATTTCCACTTATGCTCTTCAAAAATATAACAAAGAAAATATATGTTAAAGAAAGGATATTTTGCACAACCCAAGCAACATTTGTAACATAATTTTGAACAGACATAGTACAGGATCTCAAGAAACTAACTAGCTCGACAACTATTGTGTGTATACATCTACAATTCCATCCACACTTTGCTCATAAAAATTACCTTGACCAATTTTCTGCATCTTTTTTTGTTGTGCAATTGTATATTATATTGTTTAATATATCAACTACTATGCTCATGTGCCCAGGTTGAGGGTGTTTTGGTTGCAGCGAATGAATACTTGACCCCCTTCAAGCTTGTATGTTCCAAATGCAACTCTCTTGCTTCTGCCTCTTCTTTCATAAATGATGGTACAATTGATTGTCCATGATGCAATAAAATATGCCCTTACATATATAGACATTTCCTCAACATTTCCATCCAAACCGTCAATAACACAATCGTACATTGTACAATTAGAAAACCTTTGTTACAAGATGTGCTTCCTGGGTTAGCAGAATTTCCATATGAAGTATACCTACAGAAAAGGCAAACATTGTCTACATGATACGCGAATTTTGGATCCATAGAAAATTTACATTAAACGAAGACGATTCCATACTGCATATCAGCTGAACCAAAAATAAATAAATTCATATCAAGCATTGATAGGAAACGAAACAATATCATGTGTATCTATCCATGCTACCCAATGAGGATATGAATAGAGTTTTGCAGTGCCATGGAAAATTGAACTGGAAGTGCATAAGATTGTTCAGTCCAGGAATGAGAAGCATGATGACCAATCCCATACAAAGTATCCAATTGTGAATAAATCAAGTCCATCCTTTGAACCGTCAAAATGGCTTGCTCCTCTAAACAGAACCATCAAGCATTTCCAATAATATTCGAAACTTGGCATTGTTAGAACTAGTAATGAGAGAACATAGTACTATCAGAAGAAAATGTTCATAGTGATATTTCTTGATGATAAAATAGTAATCGACAAATTTCTTGGTGCCCATTTGGGGATTTGGTTATAGTTGGGATACAATGCCCAATCTTCACTGGTTTTGTGCTGTCTTGTGTTTGGAAGACTTTTGTTCATGTGATTTCGTGTTGTAGTTCAAGTTTCTCATGGGCCCGATTCATGAATTATGGTTGGATGATACATTCAGGATATTAGCAGGTTTTCTACGATCTTAAAGAATATACAAGACCTTCTTTTCCTTTTGATGTAAGCTCTATGAAACAAATGTAATATATAGCTCATTTTAGCACCTTTACTTGATTGATGAAATTACCAAAATTCATCTTCAAAAATATTTTAAAATAAAAGGATATATGCTATGTGAAGTCCAATGGAACTATCATATCAACCACATAAAATTAAAATTAAAATTCGTCATTGTTATACTTACAGTTAATTTGATAGTACAATAATTTTACTTGAACATCACAAAATTGATTTTCCTGTATCTTTTTGATGCTTCTCTTATGCAAACACATCCTGGAAAGTATAAGCATGACTCACTTTATCTATTCCTTGATTGAAGAGCATGTTCACCTATTTAATCCACTTCATAGTTACTGTTAAGACCATCAATGGGGATTTGTTAACACCAATTCCTGCTTCCAAAAATTTCCCTCCCCTTTCTTTTTTCCCTCTTCTTTCCCTTTCTGGTTAGTTAGTCATTTTTCAGAAAATGTCTAGGTGCACGGGTTGGCGGATTCACGTGTTCAGATTTCCACTGATGCATTTATATCACGATTCCGATCGAACACTTCCCCATTCCATATTCAACAACTTTTTGGATCATGGGTTCCCGGGTAGGCGGACTCAACATTGTGTTTCCATTGTTTTGTCGTCTGCAAACAACACCTAGACTTCCCCGGTCTACAAATTGACAACCAAATTCCCCTTTCATTTTCTCCTTTACTTTCCCTTTCTGGTTACTTAGTCATTTTTCTGAATATGTCTCATGCTTTTATATCACGAGTCTGATCAACCGCTTCCCCATTCCATACTTGGCCACTATTTCCATCACCGGTTCCCGACTAGGGTTGATCAACATTGCACTTCCATTTTTCCGCTACCTACAAACAACACCTGAATTTCCACGATATACAAAGTGACCTCCAAAGTCCATCATTATGCCTTGTTCTATGTTACACATTTTGCAGTCAAAATTTCAGAGACATACAATTTGACCATCGGGCCCTCATGTCTCCTGAGTATAACTTGTGACCCTATTTTGAAGCCCGTCATTATGCCTTGTTTCGAATATGACTCATTCCTTTATATCATGAATCTGACCAACCGCTTCCCCATTCCATACTTGGCCACTATTTCCATCATCGGTTCCCGACCAGTCTTGCTCAACATTGCGCTTCCATTGTTCCGCAACCTACAAACAATACCCAAAGTTCTGCGATATACAAATTGAACACCGAAGTCCTTCATTATGCCCTGTTCCGTGTTATAGATTTTGTAGTCAAAATTTTGGAGACATGCAATTTGACCATCAGGCCCTCACGTCTCCTGAGTATAACTTGTGACCCTATTTTGAAGCCTGATCGACTTCTTTCTATACTTGGCCATTTCTTGGAATATCTTTCGTGGGTTGGCGGGTTCACGAAATGTCCAATGCTTAATTGCTCTTCACCATCCCCACCACCTTCGCACTTATTTCTAGATATTAAATTATTAATCTTTAATTCTAATATCTCATCCTGCAGGAACCGTTAATATTGTCATTAATGTTCGAAAGACTGGAGGATATCCGTCATTAATACAAATTAAACAAATATTTGTGGAGGGTTGTGTTATCCCTTATGAGTGTTCATTTCAAGCATCATGGAATCTCTTTCATGTGTCCTTCGGTTGGTGGCTTCACGAAATCTCCAATCCTTAATCGCTCTTCGTTGTCACCACTACCTTCACACTTTTTTATAAGTATGCAATTAGTAAGATTTAATGGTAATAACTCATTATGCACAAATCGTAGAGATTGTCATTGATCAATGAAAGGCTCAAGGAAATATCCCATTGATATGCATTAAACCAATGTTTGTGGAAGGTTGTATTATCCCTTCCGAATGTTCATTTCAAACATCATCTGGAGCAAATAGACATTCTCGTTAACTTATGGTAGCATCTCGTCAACAATTTTGTCCATATACAGTAAACACCTTTGGGAATGATGACTAGAAATTCCAGTGGTCCAAGGAATATTCTTACTGCTCATATCCTTCCGCCCAGAAGAAAAGAAGGAGATGGTCCCTTGGTGCTCTGAGAGATATATTTCAAGCACACAAATTCCAATAAAACACCCCATGGTCAGACAGCCCCTCCTGCATTGATGGCCGACGCAGAGGTTGATGCGGTCGATTTCGAGCCGGAAGAAGATGATCTGATGGACGATGATACGATGATGTATGATGGAAATGCATATGTTTTTCCCACTTCTTCATCCAAATTGAAATCCACCATAATGGGGGGCACTTCCTGGCTCGACGATGGTGGCCCTAACAAGACCAAAGGAAGGGGTTTCAGAAAAGAAACCAACATTGAACACAATAGATGCTTTGCAGCTCGAGAGTTTCAGTCTCTTGGCTCGGATGGCAGTCCTCACCCTTAGAGATGTATCCTTTCCTTTCATTTTTAGGGTTTTGGTTTGGGTTTAGATTTGTCCCTGGTGCAACCTATGTCCCTGAATTCTTTGAATGTAAGGGAATGGTCTCTTGGTGTGCCTAGAGATATATTTCAAGCTAAAGAGTTATTCAATTACGAGACCACTCTCCTGTTATCTGCATATACAATTAACATCTTAGGGGGTGAGTACCATAACTCCCAATGGTGCAAGGCATATTCCTACTACTCATCCCCTTCCACCCAGAACGAAGTAATTTGGACCTCTAGAATTGCTCGTGCAACCTGTGTCCCTGAAGTCTTTTCCTGTAAGGAGGGGGTCTCTTGGTCCCCTTCTGCCCAGAACAAAGTAATTTGGACCTCTCGAATTGCTTGTGCAGCTTGTGTCCCTGAAGTATTTGACTGTAAGGATGTGGTCTCTTGGTGTGTCCTCACTTTCATTTTCAGGCTCTTCCACTTGCTCTACAACTTTTTTTCTCTTCTTCCTCATGGGAAGCTTGTGAGAACTATCAATTTTACTGTGAGGAAGGTTCTTATCTCATCCTGCATTTGAAGAATTATGGGTTTCTTTATTACTTGGGTGGGTCATTGGAGTGATGATGCTAGATGTCGTACTCTTGGCAGTGGTGGTCGACGATTGGAAACTCTTCTCACTAGGGCCTTTTCCTTGTTATTTGTACAATTCAGTGGTGCTTTGCAATGTCTCTAGGTCGCCAACGTTAGGAGAAGGAGTGTTGTTGACATGTTTCTATCCAAAGAATTATTCCACTGTGGAACCACTCTCCTATTTCTTTGTCACCTTAGGTCTTCCACAAGATATTGAGATTGCGGCAACCAACATTGAACTTATGAGGAGAAGATTGCAAGGAGTTCCTAAAAAATCATGGTAATCAGTTTTGTATGCATGTTCAAGAGCTTGTTGATGGCTCCTGCATGTTTTCGCACTAGATGAACAACACATAATTGTATGGATGTTTTTTTTTTTTTTGTAACTCATATACATGTATGTATGACAAATATGTTCAATTCTTCGGTGCAAAAAACTCAGTCCAATGTCTATGGATAAATATATATTGCCCACTATTTTTTTGTGTAGATTTACTATTAAAACAACTACCTTGGAATCTTGGTTGGTGCTTCTTTGATGGATTTAACACCTCTTCTCATTTGCATGGTTTGATAGTCTCGTTGAATAATTATATGAAAATGAATTGTGTTGATCCCATGAGGCTTCTATGGAAACATAAATGAATTTCATATAGTTTCAAACCAACATTCAATTCTATTTGTAATGCAGATAGAACATAGAAACACTAATTCACGATGCGGTAGTTGGGGCCCCGCCCAAGAAGTTTCGTTTTCATATCAACCTTGCTGAGAAAACAATCTCTCATTTCCCTTTCGTGTCCTTGATTCTTTTAATCCAAAATGAAAATTTTTATTAGTTTTCCATCCCCTAGCCTCTATTTTATCACTTTTACTTTATTAATGAAATTACCCACTTTCTTCTTCACGAATATTTGAAAAAAAATATGATATGTGGTAGCTGAAGTCAAATGGAGCTATGAAATCAACCACAATATGAAAATTCAAGTTCTTCATTGTTATACTTACATTCAAGTTGAAAGTACAATAAGTTTATTTCTAGATATGAAATTATTAAGCTTTAATACTAACAACTCATCATGCAGGAAGTTTAATACTTAAAATAATATTTCAAAGCATTGAACAATGTATCAAGAACACAATTACTCCCACAAGTTGCAAAAAAAAAAAATCTTCAACAAAGCATTTGCTCACACCCTTTTTAATGGTACAAGCACAAGAGAAAACGAGTAAGTGGATAAAATATTGGACTAGAAAATGATGGTTTTGCAACAATGGGGCTTGTTTGAGACCAATTCCCGCTTACAAAAATTTTCCTCCGCTTTTCTATTTTTCCAGTCTCTTTTATCCCCTTCTTTTCCCTCTTCTATACTTAACCAAATTCCCCTTTCTTTTTCCCCTCTACTTTCTCTTTCTGGTTAATTAGTCATTTTTCTGAAATTGTCTAACTGCGTGGGTTGGCGGACTCATGGGTTCACATTTTCACTCATGCCCATTCCATACCTAGCCATGTTTTCGATCGTGGATTCCCGAGTAGGCGGTCTCTAGATTGCATGCCCATTGTTCCGTGACCTGCAAAAAATATCCAGACTTCTGCGATATACAAATTGAATTCCGAACTCCCACATCATCCCCTCTTGAACCGTGTTACACATTTTTCACTCAAAAGTTTTGAGACATACAATTTGACCGTCCGGGCCTCACTTCTCCTGGGCAACCCTTGTCACTCTATTTTGAAGCCCATCCGACCACTTTCCATACTTGGCCATTTCTTGGAATCTCTTTCACGGATCGTCGGGTTGGTGGGTTTAGGAAATCTCCAATTCCTAGTCGTTGTTTCCTGTTCCCTCCACCTTCACACTTCTTTCCAAGTATGCAATAAATGAGGTTTAATGCTAACATCTCATCATGAAACAACCATAAATATTGTCATTAGTGAGAAAAAGTTTGGAGGAGACAATCACACTTATATCCCTATACAACTTGTCTTGAAACATGCAGAAAAGATCTTGCCAGGTATTGGGATATCTATTACAAATTTCAATATATTAGCCCTTATTTTCCCTCTTCTATACTTAACCAAATTCCCATCTCTTTTTCCCCTCTACTTTATCTTTCAGGTTACTTAGTCATTTTTCCAAAAATGTCTAATTGTGCGTGTTGGCGGGCTCTTGGGTTCACATTTTCACTCATGTTTTTATATCGCGACTCCGACCGACCACTTCCCCATTCCATACCTAGCCACTTTTTCGATCGTGGATTTCTAGGCAGGCGGGATCTATATTGCACTTCCATTGTTTCATGACCTACAAAAAACACCCTAACTTCCACAATATACAAATTGACTGCCAGACTCCCACATCATCCCCTCTTCCATGTTACACATTTTGCACTCAAAAGTTTCAAGACATACAATTTGATCGTCGGGGCCTCACGTCTCTTGGGGAACCCTTGTCACCCTATTTTGAAGCTCCTCCATATTCTTTCCATACTTGGCCATTTCTTGGAATCTCTTTCGCGGATAGTCGGGTTGGTGGGTTCACGAAATATCCAATTCCTAATCGTTATTTCCTGTGCCCACGACCTTCACACTTATTTCCAAGTATGCAATAACTGAGGTTTAATGCTAACAACTCACCATGCAACAACCGTAAATATTTTCATTAATGAGTAAAATCATTGAGGAGACAGTCACACTGACTATCCCTACACAAATTGTCTAGAAACACGCAAAAAAATCTTTCCAGGTAATGGGATATCTATTACAAATTTCAACATATTAGCGAAAACTAGTCTGACTGACCGTTTCAATATTCCATACTTAGCCACTTTTTCGATTATGGGTTCCCAGATAGGCGGGCTCAAGATTAACCTTCCAATTTTTTGTGACCTTCAAACAACAACCAAAATTCCACGATATACAAACTGACCGTTGGACTTCCCCATCATGCCCTCTTCCGTTTTACATGTTTTGCACTCAAAATTTCCGAGACATGCAATTTGACCGTCGGGCCCTCACCTCTCCTGAGTATCCATTTTAACCCTATTTTGAAGCCCATCCGACCGCTTTTCATACGTGGCCATTCCTTACTTGATCTTCCCTATCCCCGCCACCTTTGAACTTGCTTATAATAAAAAATTGTTTATAAAAACATTATATATATATATATATATATTATAAAGACATACAATTTGACCGTCGGGTCCTCACCTCTCCTAAGTATCCCTTGTAACCCTACTTTTAAGTCCATCTGACCACTTTTCATACTTGGCCATTTCTTAATTTCTCTTCCTTGTCCCCGCCACCTTCACACTTTTTTATAATAAAAATATTGTTATATATATATATATATATATATATATATATATATATATATATATATAATAGTATTATTTTTAAATATGCAATTAGTAAGCTTTAATGCTAACAAATCATCATGCAGGAACCGTAAAGATTGTCATTAATGAGGGAAAGGCTCGAGGAGACCTCCCATTAATACGCATTAAACCAAGATTTGTCGAGGGTTATATTATCCCTTCCGATTGTTCATTTCAAACATCATGGAATGTCTTTCATGCATCGTCAGGTTCATGGGTTCATGAAACCTCCAATCCTTAATTTATCTTCATCGTACCCACCACCTTTGCACTTCTAAGTATGCAATTACTAAGCTTTAATGCTAACATCTCATCGTGCAACACCCGTAGAGATTGTCATTAATGAGTGAAAGGATAGAGGAGATCTCCCATTCACACACATTGGACCACCATTTGTAGAGGGTTATATTATCCCCTCCAACTTTTCATTTCAAGCATCGTCTGGAGAAAACAAACATTCTCATAAACTTATGGCACTATCTTGACATTAGTTCTTTGGAGATACAGTGAACATATTCGGGCGTGAGGACTAGAACTTCCAGTGGTCTAGGGGATAATATTACTACTCATCCCCTTCCGTCCAAAACAAGGTAATTTGGACCTCTGGAATTTCTCGTGCAGGCTATGTCCCTGAATTTTTTGAATTTAAGGAGGTGGTCTCTTGGTGGGCTGAGAGATATATTTCAGGCCAAAGAATTATTCCACTGCAGGACCACTCTCTTTTTTATTTGTCACCTCAGGTATTCCACAAGAAGTTAATATTGTCAGAACCATCGAAATGAACATTGACCTTCAGAGGAGAAGACTCGAAGCAATTCCTAAAAAATCATGATAACGGGTTGGACCTCTTGCCCAAGTTCCTGGAAGACCCGATTATAGTTCCTGAAGATATCACAAGATTGTAGGTTAGTTCATTTAGAAATCCATTCTGGGAAATTGCCTGGTTGTTTACAAGAAGAATGGGACAAGAATCCACAACAAGTATTTCTCGCATGGTTCTTTATATTTTGTATTTCAGAGTCAAGGAAAAAGCCATTTTTTATTGTGGGAAGCCAATTTCCATCGAAATCTGTTCCCAATTGTCACGATTCAAATAGGAGAAGACATTTTATATGTCATCCTACTTGGTTTTCACAATAACGCATTGATGTCCTTTTCCAAAACTGTCTGTGTCCAAGAAGGTAAGTTGTGAATTCAACCCAGTAACCTTCTGGTACCAGGCCTTGTGGAGGCACAAGGCCTCCCATTGTTTTTATGAGGTTTTTAATGACTTTGTCTATGTTTTCAAAGATTTATTGTTAGGAAAGGATGCTCCCCGCATGTTTGTCCAGGGAACCAATTTTTTGGATAGGAAGGGGGCACTTGAACAAATGGAGAATTATAGTGTGAATGATTTTTGGCTCCAAAGAAAATCTTGCTTTCCTTCCATGTAATATTACAAACATAATGTTTGTTATAGAAATAACAAGGCAATACAACTACTGGTTGCATTTATTCCATGAGAAGAGAAAAAAACCAGTTCATTCCTCTTCCTTGGAAAGTTGGGGACTTCGTGTTGAGGAACGTCAACAAAATTGACAAATTTGCAGGCCATTTAAAAAACTTGAACCTAAGATATGTTGAAAGGATAAGAGGGTTCGATCCTAATGGGATTTTTTTAGAACATTTACTAGCAGTTGGATTGAACAATTATTTTATCTAGACACACCTAAAAGAAGACAAAGAAAATGATGACAACACTCCTGCTTCTGACGCCGACGAACTAGAGACATTACAAAGCACCACTGAATTGTACAAACAATAGGGAAAAGGTGTCGGTGATAAGAGTGCTTAATCCTCGGCTACCACTCCCAAGAGTATGAAATCCCAGAGCATTACTCCAATGACCCACCCTAGTAAGAAAGAAACCCATAATTATTCAAACAGAGGAGGAGATAAGAACCCTCCTCATGCTAAAATTGATAGTTCTCACAAGCTTCCTGTAAAGAAGAGGAGAAAAAACTTTGTAGGGAAAGCAAAAGAGACAAAAATTGAAAGTGAAGACATGGAACTTGAGATTGATCTGGATAGCATATTTTGCAACGCTGATCTGCTTGGGGACGTGATCCAACATAGTCTCCCAATGGAAATAGATGAGACTGAAATTTTTTACGAATATGAATCCTTCGTATTCCAGAGAGTTGTCTTTGACAGTGAGTCTAAAAATTTAATTATTGAAAAGAGAGATGTAAGAAATAAGAAAGGGAAATCTTGTTCAAATATTAACCTTAGGAACATGCAACCGTCCCAAATCTCCCGACTTCACTAAGCAACCGAATATGCTCTTGATGATTCCATTGGAGGCATTGAGGCCGCAAATTCCAAATTGAAGGACCGAGTCAAGGAATTAGAGGAAGATTTGATTCCTATGTCATTGCTTGCCAGTCCTTTAGCAATAACCATGCCTGCCATCCCTGCAGCCAAGTTAAAAGGATCCTCCAACCTCCTCACATCATGTAGAGGCTATGTGGAGAAGAATATCAAGAAAATAATGGAGCTGATTACTCAAGCCTAGGAAACATCACAAAGTATGGCTTCCCTTGGAATGAGGACACATGATTTTCATGAATATTTGCAGGCAGATTTAAAAAGTGAAGAACGTTTCTATATAGACACGGTCATCCTTTTTGGTGTCCATGTCCGCAACATGACAGATATGAGAAGAAGACAAGAAGATCTCCCCTCCCCAAACCGGATCACTCAATTGAATGCATGATGGAAAGAGAAAGTGAAGAACCTGCATCTCATTTTCCAATCATGTGAACAAGCCATATCAAAGAAAGAATAATTATTCAGAAAGATAACCAAAATAGACTTAGTCGGAAATACCCATGAGGTCCAATACAACAACTTAATCATCAACTCCTTTCCCTTAACCAAGCAAGCCTCCGATGAACAAGTTGATATTTTTAAGGGTTTGTATTTAGAAAAGTTTTACAACATCCTTGAATATGGTGAAGATGAAGTGGACAACTGGATGGTGGAATATTCATTAAAAAATGAAGAAATTGATCAGGATGTGCGTAATCTTTCTATCGATATAAGGGAATTAGAAAATGATTTTTTCAACATAAAAATCCGGGATGAGATCAACATGGCCCCCATGAGAGGGTACATTGAAGAATGGCTCCAAGGGGCAATCAACAAGCTCACTGACGAAGGGAAACAAATAGTTGGCACAATTCCAGTAGTCGTCGATGATAGAAACAAAAAGGCATCGGAAAGAATATAGAAAAGGGGGAGATATATACCATCGGTGTAAGTCTATACTAATCACATCCTGCTTTGTTTATCAATCCAGTTATTCCACATCTTTAACTAGAAATGTCTAACCAAAGACTACTACCTTCCAATCTCTTATTTTCAAGTCTTTCTCTCTATCGACGCTCACTTCTTCTTTTTATAGTCCAATTTATTGTACATATTTCGTTTATGGTCCGCAAGATCCCCAATCCCATTCTATATAACAAACACATTTAAATTTCCAGGAATATGTAACAAACAATATTATTTTTTGATATATTTCAAAGAAAACTATTTTTATCTTCTTTTATATTTATGTGCTTAGAAATTTGTATCTTCAACTATGTTGAATGTCAAGAGATTGTGTTTATTTTATTTGAATGTTTAATGTGTCTGATTCCTGGTCCTATTTTCCAAGAACCTTTATTTCAAAAAAAAAACAAAACATTTTCTATCATTTTGTATTGCTTCAAGTCATTACGACGAATATTCTCTAAGTCCCACATTTGAACTATAAATGCCACAGGAAAAACTCATAGAGGAGTACCACATATACAAGAACGCAGTAGGATTCAAAAAAAAATATTTGTTTCTTTGCCACTGCATATAACTTTAATTATCCTAACACATATAGACACACACAAGTTGTTACAGGTAGGAACTAACTAAGAGGGGGGGGGGGGGGGGG